>OU611762.1:4685707-4948207 GCA_914767535.2 Dunaliella primolecta
TTTTTATGTCTGAGCTTATGGATTTATTTTTTGGCTGGCAGAGACCAGCCACAAGCTGATCAGCCAAACGACCTGGCTGAAGGTCACCCCCCATTGTAACCATTGTAACCATTAAGTGCAACAACAACATGCGTCTATCAAGTGAGCACACGCTCAGGCGGGCTGACCAGAGCTGAGTTTTTCGGTCAAACGCCCAGCTGTCACTGCTCGCCAGGAGCCACTCCCTGCTCACCTGGGCCCCCAAACCTGGCAGGCATACCTAGAAAGCATGCTGAACAAGTCCTCATACTCAGGTTGTGGCCAAACACAGTGCTTGCCTGGTTTCCCTGTTCACACCACTTTTGCCTAGCAGGTGCGCACAGGTGACCATGCTCTAAGTGCTCCGGACCAAAATTTGCCCCCCCTTTTTTTTCACTCCGAAGGATCAGCCTGAGGCTTGACCTAAAACCTACCTGAGAGCCAAAATATGGGCAGAATTTGGGCCAGAGCAGGTGTTTTGGCACCCATTTTCCTGGAAATGGTCAAAAATGACCTAAAATGCCCATGGCTCATTCCTAAAGCCCCACCCTCACTTTTTTGATGCAGAAGCACCAGTTTAGGCACCCTCAACCACTCAGCATACTCAGTTTGCAGCGGGGCATTAACTCCTCATTTTCACACATAGCTTGGCTGAGCTGACTTTCAGTGAGCAATGTTTACAACCAGTTGAAAAACACAGACAGTTACAAATAGACAGGGTCAATAAAAAATCCACGGCCATTTCAAATGAGCATCAAAAAATCATACATTCTTTTGCATTTGACCACCAGAAAAATTGCAGCAGGAGATGCACAAAGATGGCAGTTAAACTCCACAAAAAAAAGTGAGAATAAGGTTGTGGCATGTTGTGACACACATACTTTATTGCAACCGTGCCAAGAAGGCAAATAGACATCTCCTGCACAAGTTCAGCCCACAAAAAAGCTTGCACCAAAAATGGATGGAACATCTGACACAGTGCTCTGCTTCAGGACGCCACTCTCAGGATACTCAAAAATGTTAAAAAAAAAACGATCAGAGCTCAAAGAAACAGCTCTCCACGGAGTTTCATGTGAATCCTTCATGCCACGATAGAGTAGGGTTAGCGCAATAATGGAACATGCTCTTCTTTAAGTCAGCCCAGGAGAGAAGCAGGGCCAGGAGTACTTGTGTTTGGGAGTAAAACATTTTTTTCTGCATTCAAGACTGCTCACACCCTAAGCATTAACCTTTGCACACCCGTGAGGACAGCTATTAAAACGAGCGGAGCAGCACACCAGAATGTTGACACCAAACAGGTCCAGCAACTAGAGAAGCGCACTGCCTGTGGAGGGAACATGCCTGTGTCCTCTCCAAGGAGGCGTGCTGCAGGCCTCAGGGCAAAAGCACTCATGGTGGTGGGGCACGTGCACGGTCAGTTGACAAAACACGGCAAAAATGGCGAAATGTGACGATCAAAGAAGTATTATTTTTCTCCAAGGACAGGCTGCTAGTGCTCACTGCCACAGCTCGCTCATATGTGCACTCCTGGACAGGAGGCCAAGCATGACGCCATGACGCCCAAAGCCCAATGAACCTGCCTGCCCAGAGCTGGCACTCTGGGCAGGTATCCAGGCCATACCTGAAGCGCTTCAATAGACAGCTGCTCCAGATATCGCCCCCGCAATCACTCAGACAGCAGGATCCTTCGCTGCAACAGCACAGCTGCATGTTATTCTTAGAGCTCTCCCAGAGCTCCCTTCTCAAACCAGAGCAGAATCTCTCGCTGCATCGGCAGGACCTCTCGCTGCAACAGCAACCACTGATTGTTCTGCTCACACACCACCTCCCTTCAAACCAGAGCACCATCAGATGATGGTGAGGTGATGGCACATGACTCAAAACGCGCGGACATGCAACAGAAAACACTCTCCAATCCCCAGAGCAACCCACCATTCACCTGTGTGAGTTGGCAATGCAGCGAGAGCTGCCAATTAGCAAGCGCTGCCCGGCCAACTACCACCAAATGATGACAATGGGAGAAATTTCAGCAGGAGCCAGTCTTGCTGCCCTCTGTACAAAACATCACACTCTCCAAGACTCAGTACAATACAACCAGCCCTGCTGCACGCACTCTGTACAAGACAACTTTTGTACAGACTCAGTTGCCAAGATCCTCGTGTTATGTACTCCCATGTGCTGCTCATGACACCAAACCCACTCGCCAAAGGCCGCAGAAATAATAGAGGGGGCCAAGCAAACCATCCCCCCCAAACCGCACGAACGCAAGCCGCCTGCCACAAGGATGCCACTGGATATGCAGGACACTGCGCATTTGTCCTGCTGCAATGGAGCTGCTTCTGCTCAGCAGGTGCTGCCTACACTCGCAGTCTGCCCTTCGCAAAATATATCCGGAGGGAGCCTCGCATGAAATACAAGCCGCTGGTGGCCTTACTCTCTTCAAATCAACCAGAGGGAGCCATGCATAAAGGCAGGCCTTACCTGCTTGTGCAGTGCCACAAAGCCAGCACAAGGCCTCGGGGCTGCTAGCCCAGGTGCGATGCATGTTTTTTCTCACACAGTCTCACACACGACGCCAGCAGCCCCCCACACACACACAACACATGCAGTCTTTCACGACACTGGCAGCCTCACACACACCACATGCAGTCCGTCACAACACTGGCAGCTCACACACAACACCTCTCACAGCCCAGCTCTCAAGCTTTCCAGCCCATGCAGCAACGGCGGAGCACGAGAGAAGCGGACATGGAAATGTACGAGGACACGTACAATTGCACACAGACACATATACAGCGTGGCCCTGAATGGCACACTAAAAGTCACAATTCACATGACTCCACAGGTGAGTAAGTTCACAGCAACCGGGTATTGTAGGAGCGGCAGTGGGGGCAGGAGTGGTAGGCCCAGTGGAACCTCGTGAAGCCTGTCTTGCCGCAGTCGTTGCACAGCACCTGCGGAACCACAAAAGGGTAAGTAAGAAAACACCTTTGTTTGCCTTTAAAGCAGCACACAGGGCATGCCAGCTTCAAGGGGGGCACCTCATTGAGCACAGTGACATGGTCATGCAGAGGGGATGGTCTAGCTGTTTGGTTGAACGACGTGTTGAAGTTAATCATCTTCCTACTTGCAAGGGCATAGCATCAGCCCATTGACTTGGACCACTAACTTCACCCATCTTTTATCTCGCACACCATCGTGTGCCTCTTACCACCCAGCGTCAACACACACACAACACACACACACACACAGCACCAGAAGGTACCATGAGAGGCAGGCTAATTTTACAGCCCTGGAGGGCAAGCGTAGGATTGTAGAACCAGGGTGTCACAAGCAACACGCTTCCTTTTACCTGCTGCAGTCTGCCTGCATGCAAGGGCTACAACAGGTTGTGGCCATCGGTTGGAACGTCTGACTGCTACATTCATCCCATCCTACCTGCTGCATTCTGCCTGCGTACTCAGGGGGAAGGCGCTCAGAAGCCAAGAGGGAGTCCAACATCTGGAAGTACACATGCATGTCGCCTACAGACCTGCACATGCGCACAAGCGGCACAGACAGAGACATGAATCAGAAATTGGCAGGGAGTCCAAAATCTGGAAGCAGGCACGCATGTTGCCCACAGACCTGCACAAGCAGCACTCACAACTACTCAAGGCCTGTAAGCCAGGAGGGTGTCCGACAACTGGAAGTGCACATGCATGAAAAACGCTCACAGACACGCTTGTGCGCATGCAAAGTAGCGAGCACAATCGGTTGGGAACCTGTGAGTTGGGTGGAATTGTCTCCTTGCTCAGTGGGTGCCAGGGCCGCCCAGTTTAATGGACAGGCTTCATTGAGAGCAAGGCAAAAAAAGAAAAAGATATTAAGGTGCTGCAGAGGGCCACAGTGACTGCCGCTAAAGTGAACAGTTTACATGCACATTCCCAACGGCGCTTGCTTGTCCGCATGGTCAACAGGACATTCACAGGGCATTCAAAATAATTAAGTGTGTGCGCACGCCCCTGCTTGCAATGCACTGACACCCTGTGACGGCTTCAACTCTATTCATTGATGAAGAAAAAAGAGAGAGAGAGAGAGAGTCACACATCAAAGGGCATCCACAACTACACTGTGGAGCTACATTTCCTGCAGCTTACAGCAGAGAGCGACGATCGTGCAGCTTGGCCGTACAGGTGTGCGCACGCACACACACACACGGTCTGCGCAGCCTGGGCGTACATATGTATGCGCACCCTGTGGGTCATGCCCTAAGCAAGCTCAAGGCAAACTGTGCACTCTTTGCTTACACCAGAACGGGCAGGTCTAGTTGCAGCGCATGTGCACTACAAAACAAAAGTTGCGACACTCACTTGGAGCAAATCGGGCAGGTGTAGTTGTAGCGCGTGTACTCCGCGAAACAGCGGGTGTGCATGAAATGGCCACAGGGCAGCTCCTGCAGCAGCACATTCACATTTGTGAAGCAAAAAGAACACATAACATTAATGTCACACCGTAGCGTCAACCACACAAAAATCAAGACCTGTCCACAGGGCAGCTGCTGCGCCACCTCATCCTCAGGAACATTGCTCATAGACTTATTCAACTATGGCGACTTGAACGGGTGCAGGGCATTTCATGCACCAGAACGACCACAGGCAACCAGAGAGCCAAAAGAATGTAAACAGCTGATTTGCAGAGGCGCACAAACTGTACACACAAGGCACAGCAGTACGCGGGCCGAGAGAAAAACACTCACGAGCTTGCTCAAGGCATGCGCAATCTACTAAGACTCCATTCACGTCTTACACAAGTGCATGAAACCAGGCGCGTGTGCGCAAAAGCGTGTACACACACACCTTGATGGAGTCTGCGCTGTCGAATAGGAACTCGCTGCACACGGGGCAGTTGGACTCCATGGCCTTCTCACGGCAATTGTGCACCTTGAAAAGCGACAGGCTCATGCAGGCGTTGCAGCTCATGCAGTGGAAGAAGTCTATGCCCAAGCCGCGGCCGCGCCTGCGTGCACACACACCAAATGAGCTGCGCGTGTTCCTCTGTTTTGTTTCCTGCAGCTCATGCAGTGGGAGACGTCTAGATGCCCAAGCTGCAGCCGCGCCTGAACGCACGCACAAAACGAAATGAGTCCTGCTACATGCATTTGTAACTCTTCTGTCCTTTCTGAGCAGTGGTCCCAAAGCATCCCACTATGCTCTTCCTGCTGTGGAATATCTGCAGCCTTCCATCAGTCTTTCCGCTTTGAAGCGCTTTTGGTGGTCACTTTTCAGAGCTACAGATGTGACGTCAGGGGATTTTTAATGCATGCAAAAATCAAAACCAGTGTGTGTGTGTGTGTGTGTGTGTGTCCTTTGCAGTCCCACACACAAGCTGCGACTGGGATCTGTACCACCATGGGCATGCTGACGGGACCTGGAGCATGAATTTGATCGAAACTCCTTTGACTCATTGAGGACAGTCAGTTGCAACCTGCTCGCTTTGAGTTGACTTACAAAAGTGTTTCAAATGCTAGAAAAATCGCTTAGGAGAAGGAGCAATCACGCCCGATAAGTCATGACATCAACTGGCACCATCAGCAAGCCCAATCTTCCAGCAACCCAACTAAGAGTACACATCTATGCCTGCCATCTGGCATTAGCAGGCAATGGAAGTAGCAGCCATGTGACTTTCAAAATTCATTTAAGCACCACCAGGAACCTAACTCAATGTGGGAGTTTGTGCCCTCAAACTGGCATGTAGTGAAGGCAAGGGATACCGCAACATCTGTGTAGTGCCGACAGACTACGGCAGGCCACCACCACACCAGCTCATCCACATACGAGCATGTTCTTTCCCTCAAACCATGTATCAGAAATCAAAGCAAGCTGTGCATTCACTAAGCCTTTGAGGCAGAATCCTGCAGCATGGTGTAGGTGAACAGCCCTGCCCTTTTTGCTGCAGCCCCTGCTTCCCCATAACACATACCCTCTTCATGCCACACCCCAAAACACACAACACCTTGCTTTTCGTACGCACCTGCACACGTTGCAGAAGGGGCAGTGGTAGATGTCGCGCCCCTCTTGGTCGTCAAACAGGTGGCAGATGTTGCAGTAGTAGCGCGCCATTTGGGTGGCGCACCGCGCGCAGTGCGAGCCCACTGGCTGGCGCGTGCCGCACTCCATGCACACCATTTCGCGCACCGCACTGCGGTCCATGCGGTGCGAGGGCATGGCTTCGTCGTGGCAGAGCCTGCACACGCATACAAGAGCGCAGGCACACATTTAAAAAGCCAAGCCGATGTTTTAAAACAAAAGGGGCAGGCGGCGGTCCATACGGCGCCAGGGCACGGCTGCGTCATGGCAGAGCATGTGCACACACAAGAGGAGGTACACGTTTGATAAGTCAAACCCATGCCATGCCATGAGAGAGATGGCCGGTGGCGTCGCCTGGAATGAGGTGCGAAAGGTAAAAGTGCGTGGCTCTGTTGAGGACGAGCCTCCAGAAGAGCTTGAAATCAAGCATTTTAAGGCAAGTGCATGGCGATAACCAAAAGTCATGCTGCAACAAATGGAACAAACGGAGGTTGAGTGCAAGAGCGCTGGACCAGGCTGGCGAGGCAAACGTAGAAAAGGGGTGCACACACGCGCACACACACACACACACACACACACACACACCTGCACGTGAAGACCTGGTCGCAGCAGGGAGCTACTAGCTGTGTGCGCCGCTTGTAGTGCTTGCACCCTAGTATGCCTTGCGCGGCATCATGGTATGTGCGCCGTGGGGCACGGCCCTGGAAGCGCGCAGGGTCGGCACCCGCAGCAGCCCCATCGTTAGGGCTGGCACCTGTGTGTGTGTGTGTGTGAAAAGTAACGCAGGGGAGTGCACAGCTCAATGCAGCAAACCACGCCCGAGTGTCAAAGTCAGAAGGACGTGCTCTGCAGGGTACAACGCTCGGGCACGAGATCTGTGCAGGACAGGCACACCAAGAACAGAGGAAAAGCGGGCTTGCGCAGCCACTTTTCCTGCAACATGCATGCCCCCCGATATACGTTGGGGGGTATATAGTCCCCCAACAGACGCACAGGCACTGTGCTACAGGAGGGGTTTCGTGACCCCTCCAACCCACTCATGCCATATGCTGCCCTAGTCCTCGTGCTCCTGCTGCATGGATCTCATGACGTTCTTGGTACCCCACACACCAAACTTACAATGGAGACCACCTCACTAACCCACCTGTGAAGCTGCTGCCCTCTTCCTCCTGCTCCTCCTGCATGCGGCGCTGCTGTGCCACAATGTACTTGGAGACCATGATGTTCTGGATGAGGTACGCTTTGCGGCCGGGCTCCAGATTCGGGTCGGCAGACACCTGGCAAGGTTGAAGGCGATGCAGGCAGCCAGGCTGAGTGCCTCATGCTATCAGGAAGGCATGCGCGTCACTCACTGAAGTGGTGCAGAGCGTACTATGCAACGCAAACAATAGAGGAATGGCCCATGGGTGTGATCTTTCCTGAAGCAATGCAGCGGTTTGCACATCACACACATGCACGCCACACACAAGCACGTCACGCTGGAAAACATGCGCATCATGCAGTGGGGAAGGCATGCATGCTCCCACACTGAGACAGTGTCCAGAGCGCGCCCTGCAAAAGACAGCCCTGCAAAAGAACAGACACACATGGCAAGACCTGATGGATGGATCACAGGGACACAGGGAAGTGCATGTGTGGACTGCCGAGTGATGCTTCATTCATGGACTTCAGAAGCCGCAAAGCCATGCAGCACGCCATCCTGCACAGCTGGCAAGGCACCACCAGGAGTGACTGCCATCAAACTTCCCATCTGCCAGAGTGAGGAAGCACAGAGGGTGGGGGCGGCCATTTCTGCCAGGGCCGATGCCCACCAGTCCTGAACTCTTCCTGCCCACTTTCTAGCTAAAAAGCAAACCTCATGAAATGCTTGAAAGCAAGCAAGCAGCCCCGTGACAGGTTCGCTAAACCTGCACCTACTGTCACCAGTCACCACAGCCCTTTTGAAACAGGGACTGCTTCTGGTCCCTGATAAAGCATGTAATCCCTGGATCAAGCCAACAGACACACAAGCACCGCCGCTGCTGCGACCTATACTCTTTCTTGCATCACCACAGGCTTGAGCTGCTTTTGATTCAAACCCAAGCTGATGGCCTGGATCTAGCAAAACAAAAAACACCACTGCCCACACCGAATCCACGCCCACCTGCATCACGGCAGCCTCCAGCTTTGCTTCCAGCTCACACCAGAGCCTTTCACCACATTCACCACCAAGCAAAACAAGAAGCGGCACTGCCTGTACACACCATCTGCCCTCACACACACACACACACCACACCACAGCTTCCAGCTGCTCCTGGTACATGCAGGGCCCCTTTCGCCCCTAAACCACACAAAACAACAGGCATGACTGCTTGCACTGCATCCGCACCCACCCGCATCACCGCAGCTTCCAGCTGCTTCTGGTTCATGCGGAAGATGTCCTCCCAGCCGGGCCGGAACGTGCTGCTCTCCACGGGCAGCTCCTCTGCAGGGCCATCACGGCCCTTCACGCCGCTGCCGCTGCTGCAGGGCCCGGTGCTATTGCGACCTTTCTCTGCAGAAGACAGGCATTTGATTGCTGAGGAACCAGATGCACAAGACTCACCGTTTTGCAACACAGCAGCCAAACGCAGAAGCAGCACAAGCAGGCACCCCCCCCCCCCCCTCAAAAGCACACAAGCCTATGGACAGTGCGGCAACACAGTGAGGAGCTGCTGGTCGCATTGCTTTCCAGCGAGAAGCGACACTGCAACAAGAAGCAACAGAGCAAAAAGAAAAGAGCCGCACGCCTTCCACAGGGGAGCAACGATGCACAGTGGAGCACAGATGCGCAGGAAGTGTTTTAGTTACATGCGAGTGACACGAGGACACGAGGACACCAGCGCTAGTTACATGCAAGCGACATGAGGACACACATACGTAGATACAGAGACGCTGCCGCGAACAACAAAACTTGAACCTCAACCACATTGGGAACTTTTGCAACACGAGCCTCTCTTGCACCATTGAGGCCAGCACTGGCATCTCAACAAACGTGTATTGGTTTGTGTCAAAAAGCTGAAGTTCTTGGCTTCCTTATATCACACGAACAGCTGCAGGGTACGCATGCTCATCAGCCTGCTGAAGGCAGATTTTGTTCACACTGAACAGCAGTAAGCAGGGGCTATCCTAACATCTGTTCCCACTTGAAGCGCAGACACACCATGGCAAGTGAAGAGAGTGCAAGCATTCCTGCAATCCTGCTCAAAATCTGTGAGCGTCTTCGAAGGAAGCAGTTGTCACAGGACCAACAGCCTGATCAATTCCCATGCGCAGCCGCAGAAGAAACACGTGCGATAGCGCGTCAACTGGGAGCTCCAAATCCGCACCTTTGCCAGGCGCAGGGCTGATGCTGAGGTAGCGTGCCAGGTCTGGGTCTATTGTGTCTTCCTGGTATCTGGTGCGGGGTGTGGGGTGCTCAAGCACGTGTCCTCCCCCTCCACTGTTGTTGTTGTTGTTGTTGTCGTTGCTGCCATCTGGATGTAGCAAGCGCAAGTAATGAGGTCAACTGAATTGAATCCGTCAAGGTCGCTTGTTGTGAACTATGTTAAGAGCTGGTTGGGCATCTCTCACCAGCATCCGATCTGCTAGAAGTTTGGGCTGTGGGTGAACCAATGTAAACCACGTTAAAACAATACTTAAGCCAAAAGTGAGTCAAGGGCGACGCAGGCCAGAACAAGCACAGGCAGTGGGGTAAGATGCTGAAGCATGTGGAAGGACAAGATCAGTAAGGCAAAGGAGCAGGCAGCCCTGCTCCCAGATAAAGCCCCTCAAGTGTGCAGATCCAACCCAGATGCACACACACACACACATACACACACACAGCCGACACATCCTCCAGCAACAAGCACTCACAAGTCACAAGAGGGGGAGCTGGGCCCTGTTTGAGTTGAGAGCCTTTGCCTGAGGAGCCATGCAACCACTGCGCTTAGGTTGTCCATGCATGCTTGAAATGCACGTGAAGGTGTGCCGAGCATCTGGGCTCGACAAGCTAAACTCTTGCCTTACTTCCTGGAGTTACCAGTAAGTCCTGCTTATGCTTTGGCTGCTCACCAAACTTGCCACCGAAGCATCTCATGACCTGGAGCACACGGACCTGCCCAGAGAATTCACCTGCACGAGTTTTTGAGTTGGAGGTCGAGGGGTGGCCAAAGCCTCCCCCTCCTGCCAAGACCCCCCCACATCAGAACCTTTCCTCCTTCTCCTCTATGGGTGCGGGGTGTGGTGCTGCTGCCGCTGTGAACCACATTTTATGGAGCTGCTGGCCTTTGTGTCATGCATTGATTGGCTGCGTGGAATCAGTTGCTGGTAGTGGGCTGTGGTGATGCTGCCACTGTGACCCACGTTTTATGGAGCTGCTGGCCTTGTGTAATGCATTGATTGATTGTGTGGAACCAGTTGCTGGCAGCGGGGTGTGGTGGTGCTGCTGCTGCCCCTGCAAGTTGAGTCTCCTTCTAGAGCTCTTCTCATCCTTTCATGCCTGCCTGAGCTGCCTCTGTGCCTCATCTTCTGCCCCCTTGACTTATGTCTTACCTACCTCTCATCTTTTCCTGCCACTCTGATGCCAACCAAGAGCCACCATTATGCTGACCGTGTTACACCCGCAACCTCACACCGCTTGACTGTGGTGTGAGCGACAGTCAATCACTGCAATTGCTTGTAAGTCCTTGCCTGTTTGGGCTGCTCCGGCTACTGCTTCGTTGCCGCTGCCACTCCCTCCGGCGGTGCCTGAAGTCACCGCATCCAGCCACTGGTCAAACATGGTGTTCTTTGTGGCCTGGCGAAGGCTGCCCATCATCATCTCCTGTGCAGATGTGTGCAAGGGTGTGCGAGTGTGTGTGTGTGCACGCGCGTGTGTGTGCGTGTGTGTGCGCACGCGAATATGAACGCATGTGCATTCATTGAACATGGCGTACACTGCAAAAGCGACGAAGATAGGATTGGGGGCTGGATTGCTTGCACAATGTGGTGCATGCTTCCTGTTGAAGTGATTGCCTTTCCCGCACAGGAGAGACAACCAAGGACTTACAGCGTGATAAGCACGCAAGAAAGCCCAGGGCATCTCGAAACCGAGGTGGAGGGGGAGAAGGCTTCCCGCACCCCACTTTGAATTTACATGGGATTGTGAACAGCACACTGCAGAGCATGCTGTCGGGCGCATGCGAGAGGGCAGCAGCAAGCAAAAGCCCCTGCCTTGGTGCCAAGCAGAGCCTGCCAGGTTTCTGTCTGCAACGCCATTTAGGCATCCTTCGAGCTATGTGCAATATGCACAAATAATATATATATATATATAATATAATATGCAAAAGGCCTTAGCTAAGGGCTTAGCTAAGTTGCCTAAGCATGATGTGCCCATTAGGCCCACGTAATGCTGGCCCATAACTTATGCCTGCAGCAGAGTGCTGGAACCTTGTTGGCCTGGTTTGCAATACATGCACATTTGGGCGCGATGGCTGGCACAAGGTCAGCAGCACAACGCGAACAATATTTTTTCCAACATGCCTGTGTGCTAGCTGGACGAGAGGGTCACACACAGCCTGTTGAAAGGTGCGCACATCTGTCATGAAATTTGTGAGGCATGCACTCGCAGAATGTGATGGCCGGCGAAAAAGGTCAGCACAATACAAACAATCACAAAACGAGCCTGTGCCCCAACTGGAAGGGAAGGTTGTGCACAGCCTGTCGTAAAGGTGTGCACACTTGACATGCATTCCTTCAAGGGAGGGTCGTGCATAACCTGTCGTGAAGCTTTGTATTTTGAAAGGCATGTCCTTGCAAAACGTGCACATGCTCAGGCCTGAAGGAAGGGTTGTTCCCCATCCTGTTTAAAAGGCAAATAATGGGACCCTGCTATTTCGCTGTTGTTGGTGATTGGATCCGGGTGGCCTGAAGGCATCATCTCAGCTCACAGGAAAGGGGTCAATGTTGTGCTCTTTTGTGTTGGCAGGCTTGCTGATCAGGAATTCAAGAGATAGTGCACAGGCTACACGTCAGGCGTAAAATTGACTCTTATCGCATCTCAAGCGTCTCCCCATTTTTGAGTTGCTGCATTGGGACTCAGACATGCTTCAGGCCCTGAATAGTTTGCATGCTCTTCAATTGCTCGTTAGGCGTACAGCTTGATCCTGCTGCATTGGAAGTCAGCAGACTTCAGGTCCTCGATGCTTTGCATGCTCTTTATTTGCCCAGTAAGGGTACAGCAGGAGGAACACAGTAGGGGTACATACTTGATCCTGGGTAGCAATGCATCACACTCGTTCTCTATGAAGGTCTCAACAGACTTGTGCCTCAAGACGTCTCTAGGGAACAAGAGCCATGGGGCAGGAGTGCTTCGAGACCCCTGTAGGGAACAAGTGTGACATGACGTCACCCACAGCATTTTACAACCCTGCAGCCTTTGGGTCTTATGGCATGTGTCCAGCTCACATACAGGATCAGAAGTGCGGGGCAGAGCACAGGTGTACATTATTGATGACGCGTTTCGATTCTTCATTGAGTAGCACAGGTGTACATTATTGATGACGCGTTTCGATTCTTCATTGAGTATTGTGCCCCAGCACTCAAGGCATATAGGTCAGGGCAGGCCTGAATGGCCACAGGGACGGTTGGATGAACCTCATCGGGTACGCATCAACCATATTTGTTAGAAAGCATTGCTGCCTTATTACACACGGGTAATAAGTGCACCCATCCAACCCTTACATTCAGGGAGGGTATGTGATCTCCCACAATTACACATCCACCAATTGCGTTGGTACCAACTCCTTGGTACCTAGTCCTCACCTTGTCCTCCAGCGAGAAGGAGCCAGAGATCCAAGGAAGCAGGGCCTGTAGGACCTGTGCTCCTGTACGTCCAATGATCACGCCAACCTGCACAAGCATGGTGGCGAGATGTGCTCAATGAGCACTCTATTAAGCTTTCACACACACACACACACACACACACACACACACAGGAAGTATAGCAACTATCTCCTTTGATCAAACCTCCAAAACTCATCAGTGCAAGTGCAGGCTTCTTGCCCCTCTACGATTTCCCATTGTTGATTCCCCATTGCAGTCGAGACGTACTCACGAGGCTCTTTGTTTTTCCAGCCATGCAGCAAAGGCACTCTCAGCCACGCTAAGTTCAGACATGCTCCGCCCCCTTGCTGTAGCAGCCATGCAGCTAAGATGCGCACAGGCCCATTGTTTATCCAGCCATGCAGCCCAAGGCGGGCTCAGCCGTGCAGCCAAAAGACGTGCTGGACAGCCTCCGTGTTTTTTTCCTCCCTAGCCCTAGCAGCACACGCTTTCAAGCCAGACAGAGTCCAAGCTGCCAGCAGTAATCAGCCAGCTGCTGCAAAGAACTGCGCAGCACCCACCAAGTACTGATTTAAGGACAGCAGGGTACTGCAAGCGCACAGCACTCACGGAGTATTGAACCAAGTACTGCTTGAGCACTGCAGAAGTGCACAGCACCCACCAAGTACTGCTGCTCATCAGTCGAGAAGTGTTCTGTGAAAAGGGGCCACAGCTCAGCCTCCTCTGCGCGAATGTGGGTCTCTAGGGACGCCCGCACAGCTGCGCACATGCGACGAGCTGCGAGTGTGGAGCTTCGAGCGGTGGCCACATCAGGTGCACTGCGCAGGGTGGCCATCACCTGCAGGCGCACGCATTGCATACTGAGGTTAGTGCATGTTGTCCATCAAGTTCATACATGCATTCGTATGAAGTTCATACGAATGCATGAAGTGCAGATGTGCAGTATGTGGCGTGTGTGAGCATGAGCGTGCATGCAGGCCCTCGTGCAGTGGCTATGTCAGGCGCACTGCGCAGGAGCCATCACCTGCTGGCACATGCATCACATCGAGGCAGCATGAGTACACATGCAGAGCCTCAGGTCAACAGATGTTGAGGCACAGTATTCAAGCTCATGCTCACACATGGTGTAAGTGCTCATATGGCATAGCAGGCATCCCCTGCACGAGAGTATAAAGCAGGATGCGCGTTCAACTTAATGCGCATGTGTGTGTGTGTGTGTGTGTGCACGCGCGCGCGCAAAAACGAGCGTTTGCCTGCAAAAATCATGAGCATACATTTCTGCGGCCATGATTGCTCCGCTGCGAGAGCTTGGTAACTGTCATGGTGCAGGTGAGCTTGCGTGCTCGCCTCATGTCAACAATGGGATGCCTTAGAGCACATGCACCCTCAAGCACATGGACACCTCACTTCCTCACATGTAAGCACCCCAGCACATGCCACGGAGCCCCCCAAATGCCCCTGTCAACGCCGTCTCTAAGTGACATTTTGGTCCCGGATCTCCTATTCTTTATCACTCTTGTTCTGATTTCAGGCCTCCTCAACCAAGTGTAAAATTCCAATCGGTAAAATTCTGAACCATGGAAAGCAGGTCATTGATACTGTGCAGCAGGAACAGCCTGATGATGTGAACCATGAGTCACAGTCACCATGGGTTGATTTTTTGTCTCTCGTTGTCTCTTCTTTGAACTGCAACACAGTAAAGGCTTCCGTTTTCCTTCACAGCGCAGGTAGGTGCGTATGGCTGAATTTGAACAACCAAACAAGTGTGACAGCGGTCAACACCCACCTGTTCAAGGTCACTGAACTGCTTCTCCTCCTCCTGGTGGTCCAGTGTGTACGCATGGCTGACGTTGCGCAGCGCCTGCTTGCTTTCCAGCGCAGGGAAAACAATCTCATCCTCACTACGGCTGTGCGCCCTGCACAGACAAAGTGGGGGACAAGCAGCTGGTCACACAGGCGCACTGTCTACTGCACGTGTGCACAGTGTCGCAAGCGTTGGTATTTGTTTGGATTAAGCAACAGGGCCTCGCTACAGATGTATGCCCTGAAGACACAGTGAGGATAAGGTCCTCATGATTTTGATCCTGAAAATCCTTTTGTATTTCTGGAATGGCCAGATCAAGATCAGATCAAGCTGTTTGAGCACTTGAAATTCAACTTCAATGATGCAAGTATTTACAAAAAAAAATATTCTGTAGTTTCAGAATGCGCAGGAGGCTTCCAGGAAGGTGCCTGAGAAGAAAGAGCATTCTAATTTTGAAGTGCAAGCTAGGTGGCGGTTTTTGTTAAAAGCTATACCTTACATTTAAAATGTTAGGGGTGTGCAACATGGTTGTTAGGGGCCAGAGCGGATTTTCAGCCACATTCAGTAAACTCTGTAGCAGCCTGACCTTTGATTGACACAAATCCTTCGCCAAGGTTATTTGATCATTTAGTTCTGCAGGTCTTGGGTGTCAGATGGTCGCAGTGGGGGAGGACTTGAGACTTGTTTTCGGCCTGGGAAAGAACAGCAGATCACCTCTCCTAAGCATCTGGCGGCGCAGGATACACATGTGTGATGCATGAAGTACTCATGCATAGGGATCGGCGTTGGCCTATAGCGCTATATAGCGTATAGCGCTATATAACGTTATATAGCGCTATACATTTTAAAAAATATAACGTGTGCCAAAATCGAGAGCGGCCAAAATAACCATCAGCCCGTCCGCAGCACTTCAATTTTCGTCGCATACCAGGAGAATGGCCTTCATAAAAGGCTAACGTGCACAAAGGAGAGCCGCAGGGGGAGAAGCAGGGCCTGGCAAAGCCCTGGACTTGGAGGTTACAACTACAAACACACACACACACACACACACAAACACACACAGGTAGGCACACACACACACACGCTGGCAGGCAGGTAGCCACACGCAGGCAGGCAGGCATACACACATGCAAAAAGGCAGGCAGGCACGCAGGCAGGCACACATAGGCGCGCACACACGCATGAAGACATGCAAACACGCATACGCACAAGCGCGTGCACACATACACCCACAGACAGGCAGGCACACACATGCAAGCAGGCAGGCAGCCAGCCACACACAGGCAGAGAGGCAGGCAGGCAGGCAGGCAGGCACGCACAGGCGCGCACACATACACCCACATACAGGCACACAACACATTCACACACACACACACATACACACAACCTATCATGGGCTGTTTTGTATAGATTAGGGAAGGGCCAGTGGGGATAGCCTTTGCATGAGGGAGTGGGACAGCTAAGGGCACACCTACAGTGCAGTAGGTCATTTGGCCTAAGCAGATATAGCGCTATATTATGGCCAGATGACGGCCAGAGCTCAACAGCTTTGCTTTCTGACTTTCATTTTTTGCAAGGGAGCATTGTGCACGGTGCCCAACCAGCCTGCCGAGTCTGATGCCGAAATTCGATTCGCGAAGGGGAGTTCTGGCAAAATATAGCATTTTTATATAGCGCCATATAGCGCTACCGGTTTGGCTCATATAGCGCTATACGCCGATCCCTACTCATGCAAGTCTTATCTGATGAAAGCCAGCTGAACCTATTCCCACACCTAAGCTTACAGTGCCCTCTTTTCCCTTTACTGCCCCCTTCCCTGCCCATTCACTCATCCCCACCCCCAATCCCCTCTCCCTGCACAGCCCCCCCCCCCCACTAATGAATCCGCCACAAGATGGTCTAAGAATGGAAAACTGTGCCCTGCCTGCAGCACTGCTGCTCCCTTTACTGCAAAGCAGCACTCAACACACTCACACACACTCCCATTCCCAGCAGCTCCCTTTACTGCAAAGCAGCACTCAACACACTCACACACACTCCCATTTCCTGCCGCTCCCTTTATTGCAAAGCAGCACTCAACACACACTCCCATTCCCTGCCCATCCCCACACGCACTTGTAGATCCCCCACAGGAATTGGAAGCGGCCATCCAGCGCCTGCATCGCTGCCGCCACCCGCCATGGCAGCCTGCTGATGTAGCCACACATGCCGCTGCCCATGCTGCTGAGTTTACTGTCGCCTGCACCACCATCACCGCCAGCGCCACCTCCACCCACATTCAGCCCACCGTTAGCGGTGTGCAAAGGTCGACATCCAGCAGCAGCTCCTGACACTGGCTCCCCACGGTACCAATTCTGGAGCACCACCTGCTGCTGTTGCTGCTGCTGCTGCTGATGATGATGATGGTGAGAATGTTGGTGTGAGCACTGATGGTGGTGGTGGTGGTGCTGCTGCAGATCTTCGCTGTGTGTCTCCTGCAGGTGGCTGAGCACGACACGCTCCAAGCCCAGCGCGTCCGACTCCAATTGCTTCAGCTCCTGGCGCAAGGCTTGGTGGAACTGCGGGAAAACAGGGACCACCAAACACGCACGCTTGTGGCATGACGACCGACGCCTCTGCAATGCAATTAGGGTCAAGCCCTGGAGGGCCCTTAATGCAGGGTCGTGCTCTGCGTGTAGGGTCGTGCAGGCTCTAGTTAACAAGACTTAACAAATAAAAACAAGCATGCATGGTAAACTCGCTCATCCAAAGCCTGGTGCTTGAATGCGGGACATGAGTCACTGCATGTCGCTCCCTGGTGGTGTGGGAGAGGCTTAGCTTGGCTGCTGTGATCGATGAAGGATGCGCTGATGAGGCACACAACCACCCAATGGTTGTCCTCTGTGTGCGCACGCCACTGAAAGACAACCATTGGGTGCTGGATGACAATGCATCTTCCTTTAATCCTCACTGCTAGAATTCACGCAGTACGAGTTGAAGTAGAGCATGGCCACACATGCCAACTCATCAATGGGTCCGTTTGCATACGTGTCACTTGAGCATGTGTGTGTATGTGTGAGGGCGCGTGCAACAGGCACATGCTCACATCCGAGGATTCCCAGAGAGAATCCAGCCATCACAGCTCCCTGAGAAATCCCCGTGCAAGTCATGCGTGGCGGTGGGCCAATCGTGACAAATTGCCCTTTTTGCAAGACAAAAGAAAGGGCCCAATGCATTCACGACGTCCACAACTCTCTCAATGCCGACCTTCAAATATTGCGTTCGAGGCAAGGCCTAGCAGCTGTTGTGCCAGTAGATGCACAAAAGCATTCACATTCATGCTGCTGTGCTAGCTGTTGTGCCATTGGTTGTGCTAGCTGTTGTCCTAGCTGTTGTGCTAGCTGTTGTGCTAGCTGTTGTGCCAGTGGATGCACACAAGCATTCACATTCATGCTGCTGTGCTAGCTGTTGTGCCATTGGTTGTGCTAGCTGTTGTGCCAGTGGATGCACAAAAGCATTCACACCGTGCCTGCTCTCAATGCAGAACCAAAGCCAGTTGCATTCAAGGGAAGCCTCCATCTGCACTGGCCTCACTTTGCGCTCGCAGGCGCATCCGACACCCCAAAGAGATGTGCTCAACACTGCGTGAGATGACTCGCTTGAGTGCAGCGACTTGTGAACTTGACTGGACGATTTGCTAACTCTCACAGACAATGTAAGTCTGCCTGTTCATTCCTTGTGACTGGCCCTCTTAGGGAGGTCACACACACACACACGCGCGCGCACACACACACACACACACACCTGAAAGATGTGGTCAATGGGATTAAAGTGCGAGCCCCTTCTGCCCCCAGCTGATGCTGCTGCTCCACCCGCCTGCTGGCCCTGCTCGCCTTGCTGCTGCTGCTGCTTGCCGGCAGCAGCATTGGCACCACTCCCACATGCTGTTGCTGCTGCTGCTGCCGCCGTCACCTCCGTATCCTCAGCTCCAGCAGCTTGCCCTGTTTGCACCCCGTTTGACAGGGTCCCCAAGCAGCCTGCTTCCTTTGTTGTTGCTGCTGCCGCTGTTGCTGCTGCTGCTGTGGTCAATAGGCAAGATCCCACACCCTCACCAGCTCCGTCACCCACAACACCAGCATCACCTGCAACACAACGTGCTCCAGGCAAGTCCACGAGGCCCCCCTCATCCCCACCAGCCCCACACGCAGACCCCCCTGCCTTCTCACACACCGAGGTCGCTGGCAAAGCATGCGCGCCACCCTCTCCTTGACCAAGCAGCCCCTCCCCCCTGCCGCGTTTCCTCCCACACGTTGCAGCAGCGCCGCCCACTGCTGCCACCCCATTCTCTACCCCACACACGGGTGGGGTGATTTGCCGGGAACACAGGCCAGGATGTACAGCTGCTGTCGTGCCTGTCTCTACCATGAGCATGTGCTGCTGCTTGAGCTGCTGCTGCTGCTGCAGTAACCCTATCCCCTCCACCACCACCCCTGCTGCTTGCGTGGCGCCCACTGCACCATGCGCAAACCCCTGCCCCTCCATACCACCGCCGCCCGTTGCGTCGCTCATGCGCTTCAGGCGTTTATGCACTCCCCCGCTCACCTCACACTGCGATGTCTCACCCAGCCCCACTGTAACATCACCCTGTGGTCCCACAAGGGCCTCCCCTCCTGGGACCACCATCGCCTCTGCCTGTGGAAAACCACCGAGGCTGCCACCCACACCTCCCTGATGTTGGCCCATGCCAGCTGGACTGCTGTGCACAGCATGCGGCAGGATGGAAGAGGTGGTGGTGATCGCTGTGGCGACGCAAGCAGCGCCCTCTGCAGCACAGCCCTGCAGCTGCGCCCAGTGCTGCTGCTGCTGCTGCTGCTGCACAGCATGTTGTGCTCCGTTTTGGTGCAACACGCTTCCCGCTGCTGCGGCCGCAGCATGCCTCAGTGAAGCGGGGGTGGGGGTAGCAGTGGAAGGCTGCGTGGGTGCCAGCGGCAGGAGACCCTCGCTGTGCCGCTGCGCTTCATGGTACTGCTGCTGCAACTGCTGCACGCATGGATTGCGCTCCTGCTGCTGCTGCTGCTGCTTGACCTCAAACTGGGCCTCCTGTTGCTGCTGCTGCTGCTGCTGCTGCAGCTGCTGCAGCGACGGGTTGCGGGACATCCGCGGGGAGGGCGTCGCCTGCTGTTGCTGGTGTTGCAGGGTGTGCAGCGTGCTGCACATGCTCTCCGGTGGCTCATGCTGGGGGAGATGCTGCTGTTGTTGCTGCTGGTGGGGTGGGAGCGGTGGCCTGCTTGGAGAGCTCTGTGCGAGGAGCGGCAGGTGCGCATGGCTGGGGCTGGGGCTGACCATGGACAAGCCACGAGGCGCGCCCACGGTGCCCTGCTGTTGCTGCTGCAGCCTGTCGCGATGCGCGTGCTGTTGGCCCTTGGCGGCCCACCTGTGCAGCGCACATATGTGGCGCAACAACAATGGAAGCTGCTTGGTGTTTTGCGGCTGCTCTGACAGGGCAATGACAGTGAATGGGCATGCAAGGGCCCGCTTGTTACCGTGCGAGGGGCATGCGGAGGCGGTGGTGAAGGAGAATCACACATGTTTCGCTTCTACATCTGCTGCGCATGGCTCACCCGGTTTCAATTCACAGTGTGCATTCTCTCCCCATGGCAAGCTGCACCAGACGCAGAACCCGATGCAGGCGCGTCCACACAGCATCATCCCTCCCTTCCCCAAGCTGCAGGGGTCACCCAGTTTCATGTCACTGAGGGCATTCTTACCTCATCACGAGCTGCACCAGAGGCAGATCCGACGCGGGCGCGCCCAGGCGGATGTTGTTCAGCAGCTCCTGGGTGCCGGCCTCACTCATCTTGGCTGCAGGCAGCAAGCACACGCACCAGAGTGTTCAGGGTTACATGAGATTGTCCTCGGTGCCAGCCTCACCTATCTAGGCTGCAGGCAGCAAGTGCACACATCATGGTGAGGGTCGTGGTGTCCATGACAGCACACAGTATCCAGAGATTGGGCCAATCCAGAAGGTCGGCCAACTCCATATAATCATGCGTGTTACATGGTGCATACAGACATCCTAGCACTGAACATACACCAAGTGCGGAGTAGATGCGCGGACTTGGCCAACCTCAATGATGCAATGCGTTGAGAAACAAGATGACTTACGCAAGTATGTACATGCAAAGGTGGTGGTAGGCAGGCACAGCAAGCAACAAAGCAACAAACAATCGACACCATCAGTGGAGCACACTTGAACCCAAGGAGCACAAACACTGTTCCAGCAGGCGCAACGGCAATCCGCACAGCATGCGCCACACCATGAGGCTCATGCACATATGCAAGCGCACTCATACATCCATGCACTCACCTGTGACGGAAGGCATGACACGCTCCAGCAGGCGCAACGGCATCGCCCGGAGTGTGCGCCACACCATCAGGCGCTGCTGCGTGGCGCACAGATGGCGCGCGAGCAGGGGGAACACGTCTGCCTCTTCGCGGGCCATGTGAGCGGCAATGCTGCTGCACACTTGCTGCGCAGTGCGGTGCAGCTGCCCCAGCATGGTGTCCACTTCCTGGGGGTGTGTGGGAAAGGGTAGTGTTTACTCTGCCTGGAGAGCGCATGGATGCTTCTATCTTTGTTGCGCAGTAAGGTGGAGTTCAGGCGGACATGCGTTTTTTGCGTTGGATGCGGACAACACACCCTTGGGGCGTTGCACACCTTTCGTCCTCGCCGCACAAAAGCACGCACGTCCGAAAGCAGCCTGCCCAGGTCTTCAAGGGCTGACACCTCTGACTCGTGTTCCTGCGCATGTCACATGTGTGTGTATGTTTGTGTATGTCTGTGTGTGCTGTGTGTGGATGCATGTGCGTGCGCAAGTATGCAACAGATACACGCAACACGACCCTTGCTTGCTGAGTTTTTATACGAGACAATTCCTCATCATTTGACTCTCTACCCCGCACTGCCCAAGCCCACACACCTTCTCGCAGGTGGAGACAGAAAACGCTGCCTGGTTGTGCGCGGAAGCCAAGCTGGGGTTGGCTGCGGTGAGGCGCCTCACTTCGGGGTACATAATCTCATCCTCGCTGATGGAGTGGAACATGCACACGCTGCGCAGGAACCTGCATGGACGGGGAGAGGCACGCAAGCATCGCAACGTGCGCACAGCGAGCAACGTCTGGGTTGTCAGGGCAATGACAGTTTCTGTCAGGTGTGTGTGTGTGTGTGTGTGTGTGTCTCAACTGCGCTGTCAAAAAGTTTCTGATAGCGCAAACCACGAAACAAGCAAAACAGTGCAACAGCTGCAGGCACGAGGAGCATGCATAAACTGGCTGGCATGCAAGGTGCCGTCCAGCTTCCTTGCGAGAGTAAAGCACAGAGCTGCCTTAGCTCAGCAGTGACAAGCTCGCCAGCAAGGGCCTTCTAACACACATATGCTTCCAGGTGTGCCCTGCTCCTGCACCTGTGCCTGTTCCCGCCTGAATTGCTGATGGCGTGAACCCAGAGGATCCCTTTAATCATGTGCCTTCCTTGAGGGTGTATTGTCTCTCAGTTTCAGCACCACACCTAAAGAGCCTCCTTGCCCTCGAGGAGAAAGGAAGAGATCATCGAGCATACAAGCATCCTCCCATCCCTCTCCAAAACCTTGCCACATCAAAGTTGCACATGATTCAGCTCTTAGCATTAACCCTGCTCCTCCGAGACATGGCATCGCCGCCTTCCTGCAAAAAACCCAACACAATCATATTCAAATGCAGGTGCAGAGTGCGACCGAAACAGTTCCCTTTTTGTGCACAACCCCCCTCGCTTCGCGCCCTACAACCATTGTCCGTACAACCAGGCCACTCCACCTTAACACGCACACTCATGCAGCCCCATAGCAGCGCCAGCTGCGGCGACTTCAATTCTCTGAAGGCCTACAAAGAAACCAAGGAGTGCTCCTTATTACACTCCAACCCACATCCTCTCAAAAACCTGTGCCACTCCACCAGCAGCGCAAGCTGCTGCAGAACCATGCTTTCCGTGTCTGAGGATTCCATGGAAAGACTACTTCACCCATAACTCCACCCATCATCCCCTCACACACCTGTGCCGCTCCACCAGCAGCGCCAGCTGCTGCGGAAGCATGCTTTCAGTTTGTGAGGATTCCATGGAAAGACTCCTTCACCTGTAACTCCACCCATCATCCCCTCACACACCTGTGCCGCTCCACCAGCAGCGCCAGCTGCTGCGGCGTCACACCCGGCAGCTGCTGCAGCAGCGCCACCTCACATGCAAAGTCCTCCAGCGACGCGCAGATCGTGCGGTGGATGTGGATGATCTCCTTGATGGGGGGCCGAGGGGTGGCGGTGATGTTGAGGGGCATGGAAGCAGGCGCGCGGCTGACAACTGGGCACTGCCGCTGCTGTTGCTGCTGTTGCGGGGCTGCACTGTTGCCATATCGGCAGTCCCTGTCCCTGGCAAACCCTTCACCCCGCCCCTCAGTGAACGTCGTGCTGCTCTCTGCGTTAGGGGAGCTTGCTGCGGCTCCTCCTCCTGCCTCTCCTCCCAGGCCATCACTGGTGTAGGAAGCTGCTGCTGCTGTTGCTGCTGCGAGTGAGCGCTGCTGCTGCTGCTGTTGCTGCGGGTGGGATGGGGTCGCTATGGGTGTGGGCTCAGACTCTCCTACAGTGTCTCCCAGCAGAGGCGCCTGCAGCAGCGGGCGTGCGACCTGTGCATACAGTGCACGTAAATGAAGCGAGAATGTCATGGGGCATTGTCCATGCGAATCCTGATGCTCACACCTTCCTTCTGTGAACTAAGCTCAGAGGAGCCAACCCTCGTCAATGCGTGCCCACCCAGCAGGATAAGTATGGGGGCTGCCGAGAGGGGGGTCAGAGGAGTCAGAGGAAAAGGGCATTGGGACATGGGGAGGGAGCAGCTCCTTGAAGGATTGCGCTGAGCAGCTTGGCACTCTTTAAACCGCATGTGTTGCCATGTTCCAAGCTGCTGGGGCAACGTGACTTCCTGATGGCTGTTCGTCTGGAATTTGTCAGATTTCCAGGACAAACACGGACAAGGAACGGTATTCTGCTGACCCTTTCTCTTTAAACAGAGGCTGCTGGTCATATGCCTCTGTATCTTACAGAGAGGTTTTGCAAGTCCGAGACGCTAACATAGATGTGTGTGTGTGTGCGCGCGCGCGCATACGCGCCCCCCACACGCTGCCCGAGGAGATACATTGTTTATGCACGTCCACATCTGCAAAAACTTTTACACCTCCAATGTTTGCCGCGGCTACCCACACGCCTGATGCTTTATGATGCCTTGTTCTGCATGAGAGTAAGTACAGAGATGTGCGCCACTCACTGAAGGCCAAGGCTGCATATGATGAACGGCACCAACCTCACAACATGCATGCACGTCAGGGGTGCGCTTCACCAGCAGCGTGTCAACCTCTCCCTACAGTCCCTGCTGCTCACCTCTGCTGCAATTGCATGAGCATGCTCAGCCCTGTTCCTCACCTCTGCAAGCGTGCGCGCATTCCCTGGTGTGCGCTTCACCAGCTGCACGCCCAAACACAGCCCTGGCTGCCCACAGCACTCCTCTATGCCCACTTCCGCGGGTGGTGGGGGTGCAGCGCTAACACTACCGCTGCCGCCTGCACTCCCAGTCCGGGCAAAGGTGCATGCACTGCCGCTGGTGGTGGTGGTACTTGCTGCCTGCTGGAGAGGCTGTAAGAATTGAGGGGCTGGGAGGGCAGGCCCTCCTGCACCAGCTCCACCACAGCTGTGCCCACTGCTGTAGCTGTCTGGCTTGAGCCAGTCGGACAGCAGCTGCAGCAGGAGCTTGTCAGGTACCACACTGCGCATGTGGCCCAGCAGCTGTTCCAACTCCACCTGCGCACAGCCCAGCACAGGCATGTGTGTGTGTGTGTGTCAGAAGAGGGGAGCGTACCACGCATTTGGCATGCAGACAAGCAGCTGCTCCAGCTCATCAGAAACTAGATATTGTGTGGGTGAGCTCCTGCATTAACTCATGCACGCAACCCTGATGGCACACCTAAAGCCCTGGCATTGAGCACGCAGCACCATTGACAACACTTGCGGATGGCATGTAGGCCAATCCACAACAAAGCTGCTTAGCTCAAGGTCATCAAACTATTTACAATGGTGACGATCAATATGCAGACACAGCCTGCCTTGCAATAGCGTCGAGCAACCCATCCCTAACGAGGACGCCTCCAGCCCTGAACAGTAGTGAGCAGGTGAGCAAGTGTGTGTGTGTGTGTGCGTGTGTGTGTGTGTGTGTGTGTGTGTGTACGTGCGTGTCTCACCTTTGGTACAGTAGGCTTCAGCCATGCCAGCACACGCTCCACAGTGGCAAGCGGAATGCAGTACAGGAACTGGGCCACCAGCTCCGCCTGCTCAGAGAAACTGAAATGCTGCAGCAGCAGCGGCAGCAGCTGTTCCTCCTCCTTGGTCAGGTGCTTCTTCAGTGTCCAGTGGATTTCTTCAACCTTACAAATCAGGCACCTGTGAGTGGTCATCACACACACGACAGACAGCAGGGCGTCTAGCTGGCGTCATCATGGTCAAGGGCACACACACACACACACACACACACACACACACACACACACACACACACACACACACACACACATGTACAAGCATGAGCATGCGCATGCACACACACACACACACACACACACACACAACACATACATGTACAAGCATGCGCATGTATACACACACACCATGCAACGCACCTGACAGTCTCTGTGCGCTCCATCCCAGACTGTTCCGTAGCTGTGTGGATGAGCTGCGCGAGCTGTTCGAACAGCATTTCCTGCGTGCCAATGTTGCGGGTAAAACAAGGTGGTGACGGTGGCAGCGGTCGGAATCTCAGGTGGTGTGGGCGTGTGCCGGGGATACGCTCCAGTGCGTGCGTCTGCACGTTCTCCACTGCCCGACCCCTGCCTACCTACCTGAACAGGTTCCCCACCCACTCCCCGGACCCACCCACCTCGTCTTGGTGCTCCACGCTGTATGCAACTGTGACGTTTTTGACCTTGGAGTCCAGGGCGGGGTACACCACCTGCGTGTCGTATGTGATGTTCGTGGCGAGCGATGGGAGGGATCGTTGATGCTTTTCGTTTTCCCCTGCTGCTGCCCAAGAACCCAGGGCAACCCCTCCCAATCCCCCTCACCTCGTCCTCTACGCTGCTGTGATACTGGTTGAGCTGCCCCAAGAACTTGAACCGCTCCTGCAGCTCTCCCAGCGGAGCATCCTCTGCTAGGTTTCCCACCTAGAGATAGTCCAAAAGACACAGTCACCACCAAGCAACTGGCACATCTGGAGTGACTCTTGAAGTAGTGGCAAATTGCATAGCATGTATCAGCGGCGACTGTGACACCCCTACAGCATTGATTTGACAAATCATGACCACCATCAGGGTACGCACCAGCGCTGCTAGCAACTCGAGCTCTGAGCGAATGCTGTCATGCAGATGCACGTAGAAGAAGTTAATCGGCGGATACAGTGGGGTGGGGGGGGTGGGGGGGAGCTCCACCATGACCTGCTCGGGGCAGCAGCTCAGTGCCGGTGCCTGAAGGCAGTTGCACGCTGTTGCCATTACATCAGTTTTTCCGTAACATCAATTCATAAAAATAAATGATCACTTGTTGCAGTTGACGCCGTTGAATACTTGAATCGTCTTGCCTGAAGATGATTTGCAAGCAAGCTTTGCAAGCAGTATTAGACACTTTCAAAAATGAATTTTTAAAGTTTCTTTCTACTCGTTACAGTCTGACAGCATGATTTCAGATAATTGCTGACAGGGCACAGATGGGGAGAACTCAGCAACGTGCCATGGAGCCAGAGAAAGAGAGAATGGCACACACCTTGGAAATGGCTCACGGAGAAGAGTCCCCATTGGAAGTTCCAGCAGCATGTAAAGCCCCCCCACTAACATCACAATCTATGCAATGGGGGTGTAAGGGTGAGCCCGTCCAAGGACATGCAGCCATGGGACCCTCACAACCACCCAGCACAGATGAAGCTCGGCAGCAGCAGCCTGCTCATCATCAACGGCAAAGACGGCCGGGAACGCAGCCCTTCCGGAAAAGCAGGCGCTTGAAAGATGGAGGAGGCAGTAGTATTCCCGCCTCCTCTAGCCCGCTGCTCACCCACCTTGCTGCCAAAGGACTGCCTGTTGGCAAGAAGCCAAGCGCTACGGACAGCTTTGCCCAGGTGCTGCGGGAATCCCTTGAGCAGCCCCACCTTTCCGGCACGACACAGCAACGGCAACAACATGACCAGCAGTCACAGCAGCAGCAACAAGTTCAGGAAGGTCCACCCCGCCATCCGTCTCCCTCTAGCCAGCACAGGGCCCCTGCTGCTGCTGCTGCTGCTGCTCCTTCTCCCCCTTTGCCCCCATCAGCCCCCCCTGACTTTACACACGTGCCCCCAATGGCCCCCGCACCCACCATGCCCAGCCCTTCCCCTGCAACATCACATGCGCTCGTGCAGCAGACAAATGCTGAGGAAGCTGAGGAGGCGGGGGGTCGCAGCGGTGATGAGAGTGATGACGAAGGCAGCAGCAGCAGCAGCAGCAGCAGCAGCACTGCCAGTTCGAATGACTCAGCGTCCTACTGTTCATGTAGCAGCAGCTTGCAGGACATAGACTCCTCTCTGTCACCCTTCCAGGATTGGGCATCTCCCAGCCTTGACT
Source organism: Dunaliella primolecta (assembly GCA_914767535.2). Taxonomy (NCBI): domain Eukaryota; kingdom Viridiplantae; phylum Chlorophyta; class Chlorophyceae; order Chlamydomonadales; family Dunaliellaceae; genus Dunaliella; species Dunaliella primolecta. The sequence continues at coordinate 4,713,115 of OU611762.1, forward strand.
GGGAGTGCAACGGCCAGCCCCCTCATCCTGCAGGCCCTACACCCTTGCACAGCCAGCCCTCTAGCATTGAACATGCCAAGCAGCAACCTGACATTGCTGGCGTTGCTGACAAAGTAGTACCAGGGAGTCGGAAGAGCCTCCACCACCACCAGCATCCCCGCAGCCATCACCACCACCACCACCATCACCACCACAGCCATGATGAGATGCACCCAGCCGTGGAGGCTTTCCTCCAAGACAGCCTAGCATTTGCTTTCTCTGGTAAGTAGAGATCAGTGGTTACACACAAAATATGCTCAGCGAGACTTTCAGTGAAAGGGCAAAAATACCCAGAACTCGTGCAGGCACAGATGGTGATGCACACAATGCACCCCTGCCTACATGTATTTGTACACACACACACACACACACACACACACACACACACACACACACACACATACGCACACTTGCATTCTCGCCTGCACTCACACATGCAGGTGGGGGCTTCTTCTTCCCATACTCGCTGGGCTGCGTGATCCAGCTGGCGGATATGGGCCTCCTCACAGACCGCACTCCCCTAGCAGGCGCCTCTTGTGGGGCTATCATTGTGGCGTGCGTCAATGCAGGTGAGGCAAAACCAGGTGTGGCAAAAGCAGGTGTCGCAAAAGCAAGTGTAGCAAAAGCAGACGTGGTAAAAGCAAGTGTAGCAAAAGCAGGTGTGGCAATGCAGGTGTGGAAAAAGCAGGCGTGGCGAAAGCAGGCGTAGCAAAAGCAGCAGTGGCAATGCAAGTGTGAACAAGCAAGTGTGGCAAAAGCAGGTGTAGCACAAGCAATTATGGCAAAAGGAGATGTGGCGAAAGCAGCAGGGAGTGCGCCCAGAGGTCCACCCGCTCATGATGCGTGAGTGTAGGTTTGCGCAGGATGCATAACTAAAGGTTGGCACTGCCTTGTCAACCCCCTGCCTACCCGCCACATGTACAGGCTTGGACCTGCACGGCCTGGTGCCGCAGCTGCTGGAGTTTGCCGCAGACTGCAGGACCTTTGGCACGGCCGGGCGGCTGCGCTCAGTGATCGAGAAGTTCATGAGGCGCGCGCTGCCGCCAGATGCACACCTGAGGTGCAGGGGTACCTGCTTCCTGTCGCTGACCAAGGTGAGGGATAAGTCCAGGACAAGAGGGGGAAGAGGAGAAAGTTAATGAGGTGTGCGCTGCCGCCAGATGCGCACATGAGGTGCAAGGTACCTGCTTCCTGTCGCAAATCAAGTTGAGGGCAGGGTAAGGAGGAAGAGAAGGAGAACTTGTATAGAGGGAAGGCTTGGGATTGCTGTGCTGCCAGATGAGGATACTGTTGCTGTCCAATACCCTGCAGCTGCTCCAACGGGAACCCGCAGCTTGACAGGGAAAAGGTTATGACAAAGTTGATGCCTGGCAATGGGAAGGTGTTATCCCCTGTCAAGTCGCCTTTTCCGTGTCCATCTTTCCTCCAAGGACGCATCGAGGTGCATGCTTGGCTTTGGCTGACCCGGGTAGAAACACGGTACACCGCTGTTGCTCACAAGGAGGACAAAGGATCAGAGACTGTGGATGTCAGCCGCGAGCAAGAGGGGAATAAGGCACACCCTAGAGCACGGAAAAGCACCTCAAACAACCTTGAAAGACCAGAACGGATGCTTCTTATTACTTACCTCAACCAGGGGTGCCCGAAAATCCAGGGGACTGAGGACTCTGCATGGGTTTTTACTTTCGAAATCCAGCGGCTGGGAATGATCCTGACAAGTCGCACGACCACCCCAGATCTGCAGCCTCTTGTGGGAGTGAGGCCGACTCTGATGTGGCCTAAAACTAGAAGGACTCCTCAAGAACAGTTGCTAAACATGGAGATCCATTTGCACTCCATTTGGGAGCCAGGTTTGTGGCTTTTTCTGGCGTGCATTCAGCGCTGACATGCATGTTAGCCCAAGCACACATAACAAGCGTCAGTGAGCCTGTTGTATTGAGCCCCAGCGAAGTATGCTGAGTCCTTACTTGCGAATTGAGGCCTAGCATGCATGCTTTACATGAACACGCTTACATGCATGCCCTAGCACACGTATCAAGTGTGGCTTTTCGTTAACAAACTGGTGCTCAGGCGCAGCCCTGTTTCTGCCTCCTTCCCGGACATACGTGCTTCACTTAATGCCTCTAATGCTTGGGTGTGTGGCTGCAAGCTTCCTGGCGGCACCTCCCTGCACTCTTGCTTGCCAAACGTCCCTGCTCCCTAGACCAACTGATCCCCATTTAATTCTTTGCTGGTCGCCACCTCTGCTGCCTATCATGGCCCTACCCAGATGCTCCCTGTGCGTCCCCTCGAAAAGGATTACCAAGAAAAGTCAGAGAAAGAGCTTTACTCAGAACTGATTCTCTGCTGACTATCATTTTTCCCTGATAGCTTTTCCCACTGGCTCTTCCTTTTGGAACTTGTTTTTCCCTTACATAATTGGCTGTCCCTGCACATGTGCCAGTTTTGCGTCCTCATGCACTCTTACGCCTGAGCCTGCCCATTCAGTCGCTCTCCCTGCTGTGTCTGCACACAAATAGGTGACTTTTGTGGTGAAAATGACTGTTATGATGCCTGGGGCTCCTATGCTTGCTCTACCAGGTGTTTCCATACCTCAAGACCTGCGTCATCTCGGACTACACCAGTAAGGAGGACCTTGTGCAAGCCATTGCCACCAGCTGCCATATCCCCGCTTACAACGACGGCAGCTTTGTCAAGGAGTTCCGGGGGCAGGTGCGCGCGGTGTGCGTGCGCGGTCCATGCACCCTAGATGTACCGCGGGCTGTGCCTTACATTGTTCTTGTGTGTTTGAGGGGAGGAGAGGGGAGGAAGAGCTAAGTCGGAAAGGGATGTATGGCAAGGCATGCATTGAGGGACGCCCTGACACAGGCTGTTTGAGTAGGCGTTGTTATTGACTTGCAGATGTGTGGGGCATGAATATTGGCTTCGAGTGTACCTCCCGCATGCGTGCCATGAGCGCCCTGCTGTGCTGCCTCTTTCACTGGATCTAGAAATCTGCCTACGGTTGGAGCTAAAAACTTGAATTATAGACATTTCTCCCTTCCAGACCACCTTCTGCACACACACACACACACACACACACACACACGCTGCCTCTTACACTGGATCTAGAAATCTGCCTACGGTTGGAGCTAAAAACTTGAATTATAGACATTTCTCCCTTCCAGACCACCTTCTGCACACACACACACACACACACACACACACGCACACACACACACGTACACACATACACACACGCGTGTATGCATTTGTGCAGTACTTTGTTGATGGCGGCCTCATTCGGCACATTCCTGCCCTGCCCCTGGACCATCCCGCCTCCTACGTGGCAGGCGTCTCGTGCGTGCCCTTCAAGTTCCTGGAGAACCTGCCAGGTGGGGGTGGACACACACACACACACACACACACGTGTGTTTATGGAGACACACGTCCTGCTTTCAGGCTGTCACTCGCAGCCTGTGCACCAGAAAGGAACATCCAAGAGGGAGCTTCTGTATCTCCTGCACGAGCTGCACAGGGTCAGCTCTGCCCACGGCTCGCTGCGTCCGGCCAGAAATTGCGTGTACAGCCCCAATGATGGGTCCTCAGCAGGCGTGTAAGCTTCACACAAGTATGCACGCCTGCAGCGACCTAGGCGCTGTGGGTCTGCCTGATTGTGTCTGCAGCCCGCATGATGTGTCTCCAAGAGGCATGTCACGTTCACAAGCGTGCACGCCTGCAGCGTCCTAGGCGCTGTGGGTCTGCGAGCTTGTGTCTGCAGCCCGTATGATGTGTCTTCAACAGGCATGTCACGTTCACAAGCGTGCACGCCTGCAGCGTCCTAGGCGCTGTGGGTCTGCGAGCTTGTGTCTGCAGCCCACATGATGTGTCTCCAAGAGGCATGTCATCATTCACACGCCTAGTGCACGTGCCTGCAACCTGGTAGGAGCCACGGGTGGCTCTGCCTGATTGATGCCATGCAGCAAAGTCAAGCCGCGGCCCCTGCTGGCTTGATGCAGGCATTGTCGTAGCAGGCCAAGGGGTCATCCTTAGCCAAGTTAATCCACAGCATGTGAATCCATTTGGCATTGATCCATTCATCACATCACAAACGCAGCAGTGCAGTCATATTTCTTTCTCATGTTCCCTTCACTGCTAAAGTTTATATCTGCTGCGGGTGTGTTGGGAATTGCACACAGCAGCCTGAGGTTTGATGCAGAGGGCGCTCGCTGCCCTCATGCCGCCTGCAGGAGCATGCCAACATGCCGTGCAGCGAGCCGAAACACGTTCAGCTTGCACGCAAGCATGCTTGCATGCCATTTGACGTGTCGTGCTCAGCTAGCAAGCATGCCGTGCTATGGATAATGCTCAGCATGTATAAGCTTGCCACGCAGTGTATTAAAACGCATTCAGGGTGCAAGCCGATGTGCGGACATGCCTTTTGGTGTGTCGTGATCAGGTAGCAACCACGCCATGCTATAGCTCATGTTCAGCATGTTAAAGCGTGCCATGCAACGTTTCAAATTACTCTCCTGGGGCAAGCCGAGGTGCATGCATGCCTTGTGATGTACCATGTTCAGCTAGCATGCCATCACGTCAGCATGCCAGGAAAGAGTCGGTGCTCAGCAAGCATGCCAACATGTTTGCCAACGGCTTGCATTCAGGGGGAGCGGGACTGCTTGCGCATGCATGCACACTCAAGCACAATGACATACCTACACCTCCCTTTGTACGAGCAGCCCCCCTAAACCTAGAAATCTCCTGCACGCAGCGCGTGCTGATCTAGCCAACCCTGTCTTGGTTAATCTGCTCATCCAGCAAACGCTGTATGCAGCAAACTGCCTGCCAGGGTAGAGGCAAAAAGAGTGAAATGACACTTCTGTGTCCAAGCGTTTCAAAGCATCCTAAAAGTACAACCAGTGTCACACACGCACACAAACAGACACACACACACATACACATGTTTACAACAGGAATGCATGCATGCAGTCCAATGGATAGAAGCACACTCCTATTCGTGTATCTTTGCAGGTGTGCAGCGCCTGCGGCTGCTGAGGTCGCTGTCCGTGTCCCCGGACATGTTCGACACTTTCCCATTTGGTGGGTGGCTGCTCTATGTGTGCATGCGTGTGTGTGTGTGTGTGTGTGTGTGTGTGCGTGCGTGCGTGTGTGTGTCGGGTGCATGCGCGTAATACATGTAGGAGCCTTCATATTCAGATCCTGCACCAGCAATTTTCTGTGTCATGCTCCTGTGCCTGCAGCTGCATGTTATGCCCGCGTGTCCAGCCGTGTGTTCTACTCCCACGCCTGCAGGTCTGTTTCCATTTTCCTGCATCTGCACACAGACCATATGTTGTGTTATCTTTGTTCCCGTGCTTGCAGCCTGGTCTGAAATAGGTGGCCTGATCCTGGCCCCAGCAGAGGACCCAGTGCTTCTGCAAGTAAGGTCCCGCCGCTCCCATGCTTAAGACATGAGGTCAACTCCGGTGTAACATTGTCCAAATGCAGTGTGGGGGAGGAGAGGGCTCTTCCTCTGTTATGAATGTGTAAGGGTCCAAGTAAAGCCCAATTCTGCTGTCTACGTTCTTTAAAATGTATGGTCTTGCCCTACAGCCTCTGTGCTGCCTTGTTTGCTGAGGTTTGAGGCTTTCATCCCATGTGTCCCATGGATCACCACCTGCTCATCCTTTAATGCCTACACAGCAGTGAGCTTTGTTTAAGAGCTGCTTTTGAACCAAATATACGCCACATACTGGTCCAGCACCTTTTGTCAGTCCCCTCCACGCCTTCACACACACACACACACACACACACACACACACACACACACATCTCACACACACACTCACACATCTCACACACACACACACATCTCACACACACACACACATCTCACACACACACACACATCGGAACAGATGGTGGAGATGGGCAAGAGGGACATCCTTCAGTGGGTGGCATCCGTGGGGCTCGGGCCCTACGTGACAGGCCCCAGGTACAAAGGCATTCCCCCGCCCACCTTTCCGCCCCTTTTTTGTCCTCCCCAACCCTCCCACACGTCTAGGCCCTCCTCCCCTCTTCACCAGCAGCATCCCCCGAAGCCTACTGCCACCTCTGGGCATATGGGCAGCAGGGCAGCAGGGGCTAACAGCCATGGCCTCAAAGCAGCAGGGACTGACGACCATGGCCTTACAGCTGCAGCCACAGCGCCTGCACGGCTGCTGCACCTCCGCAGCAGCAGCAGCGCGAGGGATGGGCAGGGCCACAGCCCGACATCCAGGAGCAATCGCAAGCGCCAGACACCAGGTGGGTTGCATGGGGTCACGTCGAAGGATGTCAGGTTCATAAGGTATGCACACACCCTGCTGCACCTCGGCGCAGCACAGGCATGGGCTTGTGTTGGTGAGCTGCATCGCTCTGACAGTCATACACTGGGTGGGTTGCATGGGATCGCATTGTGAACCTGTGTGTACACCTTGGCGCAGCACAGGCATGGGCTTGTGTCGGTGAGCTGCATCGCTCTGACAGTCATACACCAGGTGGGTTGCATGGGATTGCATTGAAGGATGTCAGGTTCATAGGAATGTGCACACCCTGCTGCGCCTTGGCTACAGGCACGGGCTTGTGTTTGTGAACTGCATGTCCTACAAAGCAGCAGCTGCAGGGAGGGCGGTTGGGCGTGGACAAGCAGCAGGCACTCGTTCTCAGAAGTGAGCAAGTGCTGGGTGAACATAGGACCTTCCCATGCTCTCAAATCTCTCATTTTTGACTAAGGGCCTTTCATAAAGCCAAACCAAGGATCTCTCACTGAGGAGCCGAGTGCAGAGCCAAGTCAAAGACATTGCAACATCCCCCCCTTCCCACCTCCACCTGCCCCCCATCTTCCCAGAGCCTCATACTTTTGCCCTGTGAAATTGCGTTGGATGCTGGGTAACAGTAAGCTAGGTTTGGGTTAAGATGAAGGCAGTTCTCTGCAGGGTTTGGCGGCCTTTAATCAAGGCTGCGTTCAACTAGGTGCATTCCTCACACTGCATGCTAGATCAGATTTGGCACATGCGACCCTGCAGATGGAACACATATACACGTGTGCGCGCGTACGCGCACACACACACATACATACACACACCATATAAATACACGCATACCTAACACACACGTACACATGCGCGCGCAAACACATAACACATACACACACATATATGGGCTGCATACAGGTGTGGAACTGCCTCGCTCCACCAGCATCCACCTCCCCGTGTCTGCCACCACCAAGTCAGACCTGGCAGCCGCAACAGCAGCGGCGACTGCAGCTGCCGCCGCGGCAGCTGCAGCACAGCTGCCCATGAACGCACGCTCCCCCTCTCCTGGGTACGCAAGAGAAGGGCCAGCAGCTTTCGACAGGAGCGCGTATGTGAAGAAGGAGGCAGGGAACCCAGCCCAACCCAGCCTGCTGCCTCGTAGCTCTACCAGCAGCTGTGATGGAGCGTACGTTCCCCCTGGTGCTCCAACACCACTCCCTGGCAGAGCACCTGCTTGGAGCCACAGGTGAGGCGGCAGGATTTTTAGGTGACTGCTGACTTTTTCTGCTCTGGCCATCTTATGCGGCTATTGGGTGCAGGTGGTGGGAATGTTCGCGTTTGTGCTGGTCTTATAAGCTGCCAAGAGCCTCTAACTGAGAGCCCTGGTGCCTGTGTTGGCGCCTGCCAACATGTTCTCTGTGCTGTTGCTGCGCAAGCCATGGGACAGCTTTCAAAATCCATCCGCGTACGCCTCTGCCAGCGTTGATACCACTGATCATTCATGAAAATTCTTCTTCATGAGCTAAGACTGGTGCAGCTTTCGACGTTGGTCTCTCATTTGCAGCCTGGCTGCTGCTGCTGCTGCTGCTGCTGCTGCATGTTCACTCATTGGCAGCAACTTTTAAGCCCATCAAAATGCGCGCACAAGTCCCCTTTCGTGAGACACCATCAAAGCACACAAAGCCTGGGTGGCCTCATGTTGACGCGCAGGCGACCATCGTTCCCATCTACCAACACAATCCATGGCTTGATCACCCTCTCCAAAGCAGCTGCTGTATCACGCATGTCTGGCGTGCCAGCACCTCGTGTGCAGGCATGTCCTCTGTCCAAGGCTATCCTTGCCTCCCTCTTGCTGTATCACACATGTCTGGCGTGCCAGCACCTCATGTGCAGGCATGTCCTCTGTCCAAGACTATCCTTGCCTCCCTCTTGCTGTATCACACATGTCTGGCGTGCCAGCACCTCGTGTGCAGGCATGTCCTCTGTCCAAGACTATCCTTGCCTCCCTCTTGCTGTATCACACATGTCTGGCGTGCCAGCACCTCGTGTGCAGGCATGTCCTCTGTCCAAGACTATCCTTGCCTCCCTCTTGCTGTATCACGCATGTCTGGCATGCCAGCACCTCATGTGCAGGCATGTCCTCTGTCCAAGACTATCCTTGCCTCCCTGCCTCCCTTGTGTGTAGCCCATTTAAGGACATAAGACTAAGCGAAGCGGGTGAAATGGCTAGATTGCAAGAAAAGGAAAAGGTGATTAAATTAGGAGTGCAGCACCTCCACCAGGGCTTGAGGTCACCCACACAAAGAGTGTTACGGCGTTCAAGACCTTGCCAGCGGAGGAAACCAAACTTATGCGGATCTCATCGCGCACGCAGCCACTTCATGACGTTGCAGCATCTGTTCAACACCAACTCCAAAGCAGCTCCACTTTGGCCCCCCTGTGCTGTTGCCGCTGTGATGTACCCTTTTCTGCTGCTGCCGCTGCAATGCGGTCCCCTGTGCTGCTGCCGCTGTGATGTACCCTTTTCTGCTGCTACAACTGTGATGCTGCCGCTGTGATGTATGCACCTATGCGGCTGCCGCTGAGCTGCAGTCTCCTGTGCTGCCGCTGTGATGCGTGCACCTATGCTACTGTTGCTGTGCTGCATCCTCTTGTGCTGCTGCTGTGATGCATGCACCTATGCTACTGTTGCTGTGCTGCATCCTCTTGTGTTGCTGCTGCGATGCACACATTCCTCTGCTGCTGCTGCTGCTGCTGCTGCTGCTGCTGCTGCTGCTGCTGCTGCTGCTACTGTGCTGCTGCAATGCACACTTTTCTGCTGCTGCCCCTGTGGTGCACTTTCTCCTGCTCATGCTGCTCCTGCCGCTGTGATGCCCCCTCTTGAGCAGCTGCCGCTGTGTGCACCTGCTGTTACTATGATACGCTCCCTCCTGTTGTCGACACCGTGACACTCCATCCTGTGCTCTGCTGCTACTGTGACGCACTCTCTTTTGTTGCTGATGCTGTGATGCACACAGATCCAAAGCACTGGCAGGACGCTGTGATGCACACAGATCCAAAGCACTGGCAGGACGCTGTGAAGCACACAGATCCAAAGCACTGGCAGGACGCTGTGATGCACACAGATCCAAAGCACTGGCAGGACGCTGTGATGCACACAGATCCAAAGCACTGGCAGGACGCTGTGATGCACACAGATCCAAAGCACTGGCAGGACGCTGTGAAGCACACAGATCCAAAGCACTGGCAGGACGCTGTGATGCACACAGATCCAAAGCACTGGCAGGACGCTGTGATGCACACAGATCCAAAGCACTGGCAGGACGCTGTGAAGCACACAGATCCAAAGCACTGGCAGGACGCTGTGATGCACACAGATCCAAAGCACTGGCAGGACGCTGTGATGCACACAGATCCAAAGCACTGGCAGGACGCTGTGATGCACACAGATCCAAAGCACTGGCAGGACGCTGTGAAGCACACAGATCCAAAGCACTGGCAGGACGCTGTGATGCACACAGATCCAAAGCACTGGCAGGACGCTGTGATGCACACAGATCCAAAGCACTGGCAGGACGCTGTGATGCACACAGATCCAAAGCACTGGCAGGACGCTGTGAAGCACACAGATCCAAAGCACTGGCAGGACGCTGTGATGCACACAGATCCAAAGCACTGGCAGGACGCTGTGATGCACACAGATCCAAAGCACTGGCAGGACGCTGTGATGCACACAGATCCAAAGCACTGGCAGGACGCTGTGAAGCACACAGATCCAAAGCACTGGCAGGACGCTGTGATGCACACAGATCCAAAGCACTGGCAGGACGCTGTGAAGCACACAGATCCAAAGCACTGGCAGGACGCTGTGATGCACACAGATCCAAAGCACTGGCAGGACGCTGTGATGCACACAGATCCAAAGCACTGGCAGGACGCTGTGATGCACACAGATCCAAAGCACTGGCAGGACGCTGTGATGCACACAGATCCAAAGCACTGGCAGGACGCTGTGAAGCACACAGATCCAAAGCACTGGCAGGACGCTGTGATGCACACAGATCCAAAGCACTGGCAGGACGCTGTGATGCACACAGATCCAAAGCACTGGCAGGACGCTGTGATGCACACAGATCCAAAGCACTGGCAGGACGCTGTGAAGCACACAGATCCAAAGCACTGGCAGGACGCTGTGATGCACACAGATCCAAAGCACTGGCAGGCCCAGGTCACTCCTGCTCAAACTGCTCATTACAGGTCCAAAGCCGCCGCTGCCTCCGCCGCCGCCGCCAAGTCATCGTGGGCAGCGGCCAAGGCGCCGTTCGTGCGCATGGCCTCCATGCTGGCCATGCGGGCAGGCGCAGCCGACGCTGCGCGAGCGGGCAGCACCAAAGCCACAGGAGGGGGGTATGTACAGGGGTGGGGTTCCAGCAGCAGGGGCAAGGGGGATGTCCGTAAGATGGGCAGCAGAGGAGGGGTTGGGGCGGGGCATGGTAAGAATGGCATGAATGGGGTGGGCAGTGCTGGCGCGTGCAGAGGCAAGCAGAAAGGTGGGGGTGGTGGGGGTGATAACAGCATCGACTCGGATGATGATGTGTGTGCCGGCTTGGTGCAAGGGGCCAACAAACTGCATGACCATGGTGCCAGCAAGGGCGGCTCTCCTGTGGGTAGTGTTGCCAGCGGTGAAGGCGACGAGTACGATGGAGAAGAGGATTTGATGGACATGCTGCGCTGGCTATGGGGGCACCGTAGCAGCGAGGACGGCATGGAGGCAGGCTCAGAGGAGGAAGGGCACGAGGAAGAGGAGGAGTCCACAGACGAGCTGGACGAGGATCGGGGTGGTGGGTGTTTCTTTTCTATGATGGATTTTGATGTTTTGTGCTTGAATGGGCCCAGGGGAAAGGGGAGAGACAAGGAGATCATGTGTCAAGGTTAAGCTGGAAGAGGGTTGGACTGGTGTGTTTTGTTCCTGTTGTGGGTATGATGTGCCTTCTGATGAAACAGATGGAAAGTGGGGTCGGCGATTTTTTCCAAAGGCTCATAGATTGTGCTGGATGAGGGCTGAAAGGGAGAGCTCTTTGTCTTGCAGGAGCACCAAATTGCTTTTTTGCTTAGATTGGAAGGCCGCATGAATGGGAGAAGGAAATCTAGAGTCAGGGTCAAGGGCTCACCTTTTGCATACATTGATTGGCAGGCATTGCCCCCAAAACAACATGCCTATTTGGTACTCTGAATGGCTGCACTGTCCACTCCACATCCGTTTCAAGGATGGACTTGGTGGACGCTACCTGGGGAGTACAATTTTTATGCCCACTTCCACCAGCACGCAGAAACTCCCATTTTCACTGCCTGTATTGCTGCTCCTGATTTTGATGGCTAAGGAAATGGACACCTTACAGGACGTGAATGGGTCCTCAAAGTTGCACTCCTTGCACCGGATGCAAGGCAGAGCGAGAAAACTAGCTTTCCAAGTTAAAACTCCCAAAATCAGACTTAAAACAAGACACGTCCAGTACAATAACCCAACCATGAAAGGAAGCTAGCTTTCCAAGTTAACGCCCCCAACATCAAACTTTAAAAAAGACACATCCTGCACAATAACCCAATTAAGAAAGCAAGACATTTCAGCAATCTGATTTTCCCAGCCCACGGGCAGTGTTACTTACTGTTGCCATGCTGTGAGGTTTAGATGACTGAGATGGTATGCTTTGCATAAAATGTGAGTGGCTTATTCCTTTCAACTCTCACTTCTGTGCACTGTGCTACAGGGAGAGAGGCATGCACAAACACGGGCTTGTTAATAATAAAAGTCTGCTACTTTGTCATTTGCTCTTGCCGACAGTGTTGGTGTCTTCATTTATCCATTTGCTCTTCTAATCATCAGCACTTTAAAGGGAGCAGCAGGTCCAGCAAAGTGATGGGACCATCTGCTTTCGGACTGCACCAATTGCAGGAACCCCCACATCTTTGTCGAACGCTGAGACAGGTTGCTCAAAGGCATGAGCCGGTCCTAGTTGTCCTTAACTGTCTGGATCCATTGTTAGGTGGCCATGGAGAACGTGCCCCTCGTCTGCTGTCACACAGCCCAAGCATAGAATGGAATTCTCTATCTTTTTGGCCTCAACAGGACGCTGTTAGGGCCTTGCATTGGCCTACCTGATCTGCATGGCCGCATTGGCCTATTTAGCCTGCTTGGTTTACCATGCAGCAGGAACCGGACATCCTTGCCTGCTGAAATAGAATCATTGCCCTCATAACATCTTCCTCCTTGCAAGTCAAGGGAATCGTATTGCTGTCAACTTGTGATTCTTCTTTGAAGGGAACGTCTTGCATCTTCACACACCAGGTGATCTGAAACAATTTGTGTGCTTGCATGCTTGTTTGTGTGTAGCACTGTCCGCAATGCACCCACAAGGAAACATGCATGGATGTGTGCATGGATGCCTGTTTGTGCAGGAGATGAAGGAGAGGCTGAGGGCTGGATCATGGATGCTGCCATCGCAGCTGCACATGCTGCTGCGTCCACCCTTGCGGGCTTGCCATCTGCTGCCGCTGCTGCTCTGTCCAGCCAGAGCAAATACGTCAGGGCGGCCGCAATGGCTGCAGCCATGGCCACCGCAGCAGCTGCACATTCTGCTGGTGCGTTGCCTTCAACTTTTTTCGTGGGAGTACTTGCGTTGGGTCTATTTTGGGGTCTGTCTTGGGGGGCTTCCCATTTATGCAACAGCGCATTCCGCGTGTGTTGAGGTGTGTTGCAGTGTGGCTGCAGCCATGGCCATTGCACGTAGTGGCGGTACACTGTGCAAGTGCAAGCAGATGCTTTGCTTAAATTTCAACCAAACCTCTGGTTGGTTATTAGCTGGTGGGACATGCTCGAGCCAGCATTATCAAGCTACTTAATGACTTAACATGACAGCAGCTAGTACATATTTGCACTGGATGTCACTCGGGGTGTCTGAATTGGGAACTTTTACCGGGTTTTTTTACAGCATCTTAAACTTGCTGCAGCCAATGTCCCACTATGTAGCGTGCTTGGACATGCCCACGGAATGTACAATGATGCTCATCAGCAAGTGTTCGCTGGATATCGAGCATGCTGCGGCCTCTTTTTTAACTGTATGTGCTGCAATGCAGGCCCGGCTGCTGCCACGGGCTTCAAAACTTAAATACCTACAATTCAAAATAACACACTTGGCCATCTTACACCCAGGCTAGCGGCACATGCTGCTTTGCAGCTGCGGCAACCATGAGCCTCACATACCCCGCTGCTCACACACACACACACACACACACACACACGCACACACACACACACACACACACACACACACATACACACACACGCCTAGGATGTGCAGGTCTGCCGGTAGCAGGTGCTGCTGCTGCAGCTGCGGCAACCATGAGCCTCACATGCCCCGCTGCTCACACACACACACACACACACACACACACACACACACACACACAGCTTACAATGTGCAGGTCTGCCGGTAGCAGGTGCTGCTGCTGCAGCTGCGGCAACCATGAGCCTCACATGCCCCGCTGCTCACACACACACACACACAGCTTACAATGTGCAGGTCTGCCGGTAGCAGGTGCTGCTGCTGCAGCTGCAGCAACTATGAGCCTCACATACCCCGCTGCTCACACACACACACACACACACACACACACACACACGCCTACGATGTGCAGGTCTGCCGGTAGCAGGTGCTGCTGCTGCAGCTGCGGCCGCAGTAGGCATTGCGCGCAGGCGGGCCCTGCGCGATGTGCTGCAGTCTGCAGGGCGACCTCCCACAGCAGCGCTGCGTGAGCTGCTGCTGCAGGTGAGCAAGAGAAAATTTTAATAAGGGCTGCTGCTGAGGGCTTTGCTGTGAGGTATTGCCGTGAAAGTTGTGTATCTATGAGGTTTTGCTGAGGGGGGTTAGCTCCCCCTCTTTAGGCTGGTTGGAAAGTCAGTGGTTCTCTCTTTGGTAAAGCATTCATTTATTGGCGTGGCTTCTACAGTTGGTTCGTTTACTACTCAATCAGCAGAATCAATATTAATGTTATACGCTTTTTCTATAATGCTTCTTCAGCTATTAGTTGAAGACTCTCACATCATAGTGGCGCTTGTTCTGATTAGGCGTTCTATGTCTACCCTGCGCACAGAGCTGGTCACACAAAGCTATGGTCATGTAAGCCTATGGTCACGAGTCTGTGGTTGACCTTGCATATATGAGCCTCTGCGACCTCTTGCACCACACACCTGTCTCAGGGTTGGGCAGGATCTCTGGGCAAAATTCAGAACGGGTCACTTGAGGTGTCTAGTTTGAGTACATGTTACTGTTAGGGAAGAGCTAGTTAATAGGTCTGGGCCCCTTCACGTCAGGATTCATGAGCTGTACCAATTCCACGAGCGCGGGTATTGTTTTGCGAGTGAGTTTTTATGAGTGCAATTGGAGCAAAGTCACACGTACGCCTGATGAGCTTCTGGGGCCTGTGAAGTGTGGCAGGTAAAAGGGTGATGACTGATGCATGCAGTCAGCTGCAAGCGTGCTACAGGATACAGGGGGAGAAACTGCACGCAGCAGATCTGGATCAGAACGTGTGAGTAAAGGGCACAAAGCTACGGCACCTGAACTGTCAGCCAGCCGTTGTACAACAGGCCTATCCAAATCTATCATTACCCTCTTGTCATCCTGCTGCTGCTGCTGCTGCTGCTGAGCTGAGTATGGTTGTGTCTGCTGCACATACTTAACCCATCATGTACCCTCATGTCAGCTGTGGCTGCTGCTGCTGCTGCTGCTGCTGCTGCTGAGCTGAGAACAGAATCACGGTACTGGTGTTTGCTGCAGGTGGGGGGCAGCGTGCCCGCCCATGGGTCACTACGCGGGATGCTGGCACAAGTGGGTAGAGCGGAATGTGACACAGTGATTGAAGAATTGTGCAAAATGCTAGCACAGGGGTGCAGAGCTCTACATGATATTTGGATTGATGAAGGCCAGGGAAGGCCCTCCTCTTCTAATTGCACAATGCTTCTGCCATCCATACAACAATAACAAGAATGATAACAACCCTGGCCAGTGCTGCTTTAATGCATATGCCGCATTTGAGCAATATGAAAGCATTTATCTGAAGGTCAAGCAGTGTGCGCATGTGTCACATGCGCACGCGCACGCACGCGTGCACACACACACGCACACACACACACACATGCACACACACGCACACACACTCAAACACTCGCACACACACACACACACACACACACACACACACACACACACACACACACACACACGCACGCACGCACAAGCACACACACAAGCACATACACACGCACACATACACACACATGTGCTCGCACACATGCTTGCACACAGGTGGGTGGCAATGTGCCCTCGCTCGAAGCGCTGCGCGAAATGCTGCAGCAGGCCCGCGGCAACGTACCCTCCCGCGAGGGCGTGCGCGAGATGCTGCACAGTGCTTACTTGCAGTATGTGGGGGGCTGGGCAGGAGGGCCACCAGCCCAGGGCAGCAGCAGCAGCAGCAGCAGCCGAAGCCGGAGTGGCAGCAAATGCGGGGGTGCTAGTGGGGACAGCTCGTCATCTGAGGGCTCTGCTCACAGGGCCTGGGCAGCCCCACGGCGTGCCAGTTGTGACACGGGTGTGGGGGGCAAGGGCGAGGGGTTTGTGGTGGATGGTGCAGGGGATGGTGGGGAGCGCAGGGATGGTGTTTGCATGAGTGGGCGTGGCAGGGGAGTGCGGCAGTGGGGTTGGGATGGCAGCATGGACGGGGCAGGTGGTGGCGGTGCTGGCAAGGAGGGTCTGGAGGGCTTCGTTGCGGCGGTGCTTGCTGAGCTGCGGCGGCGTGCGCTGAAGGTGAATAGGGGGAGATGTGCAACAGAAGTGTGTGTGTGAGTGTGTGTGAGGGGTAGGGGGAGGAGGCTGCTTTGTTGTAATGAGATTTGCAAAGCCAAATACTAAGGTGATGCAATGAAGTGGGATATGGTTGTGGTTGTCCATTATTTGTGACAATTCAAGTCTGAGCGCTGTTGATGGATTGAATGTTAGCATCAATGACTAGTTGTGTATCCATGCATCCAGAACAAAGTTTCCTGGTTTTGCTTTTGAATCAGTTCAATGCCATTAGTGCGCTAAAGCTGTTCCTGAGCCACAACAGCTTTCCTTCTGTGCTTGCATGCACATCATTCATTGTTACGCCAAGTGATGCGCTGCTGGTGTTTGTTGCATATGTGCAGCGAGAAGCACAAAACGGACAAACGATACATCAGTTGACACACGTGCACACACACATGCACATGCACATGTGTAGGGAGGGGCAGCCATGCGCACGCGCTGGCGGCACCCGCAGCACGCGCAGCGCGTCGTCAGCGCGGCCGCTGCCGACGACCTGCGCTCTGCTTGCGACGAGGCAGCTTTTGCGGCCAGCTTGGAGCGCGGGGATGTCATGACTGCCGCACCTAATGACGTGGGCGCAGCGTGGGATGAGGGTGCCTTTGCGGCGAGCTTGGAGGGGCCCTTAGCAGCACGACATAAGAGAGAGGCAGAGGCTGCAAGAGAGCCCCGGCGGTCGCTGTGCCAAGACATAAGGGCATCAGGTGCTCAGGACCCGCAGCTTGAGGGGTACCTTGGGTCTCATCAGCCACAGCAGTGGCCGGGAGGACACTTGTGGTCTGTGAACCATAGCGAGCACCAGCAGCACCACCACCACCACCACCACCCTCACCATGGCCACCAACAAAACACCAGCCACGAGCAGCAGCAGCAGCAGCAGCAGCACTATGGACACCTCCATCAAACGCAGCATCCTGGCAGTCCCAAAGCCCCAGGGAGCAAAAGTCTACATATCTCTTCAGCCCACCACTCTCCCTCACCAGACATACGTCAGCAAGACAAGCTGCATGCGCAGCAGGAACAGCAGCGGGGGCACCAAGAAGGTGCCCATGCGCCAGGCTCACCAGCAATGCATCTCGGACTTGACCAGCAAGAAGGAAATGTCACAGTGCCGCCTTTCGTGGCAAGTGAGCAGGGTGGGGGGCAGCAGTGTGCGGCATCCAGCCCTCTCCCTGGCCATGTAAGGATGGAAGCCTTAGCGAGGCCTGCTGCTGAAGGCCTCAGCAAGCAGCGTGGGAGCCTTCGCGTATTTGATAGCGAGCAGTGTGAGCAATGGTTTGATGCGCAAGAGGGAGGTGACGATGGTGAGGGTGATGATGAGTGCACTGCAGCGCTGGATGCCGACAGGCTGGCAGGCACACAGTGTGGAGGATTGCAGGCATAGAGTCGTTGCACCTGTAGCTCAGCGGACGTAGAGCAGTGTTTCATGTGTGTGGGAGATGTGCCACCCACCAGCGTGAGGGGGGGCTGATCGTAGTGTAGTGCTTGTATGAGGCATTCCATCTTGTAGCACGCTGCAACTAGGGGCTCTCACCTCAGGAGGCGGCTCCCATACCAGCAACAGCAGCAGGGTTTTGTTGCGGGACCCAAATGCACCCAGCAGCATGCCCTGCGCCGCAGGTTCTGGCGCCTTTTATTTTTTGGTGTTCGTAGGCAGCTCATGCGTGTGTGCATGTGTGTGTGTGCCTCTGTGCACAGCCAGGCTGCTATAGGCTATCGCTCAGCTCATAGGTCAGTGCCAAGCATGCAGTCCAAAGTTGTTTGCTTGTGGACACTTCGGTCTTCTTTCATCGTGATTTTTTTGGATCCAACACAGATTTTTTCTAAGCAAATGGAATTTCGGTGTGCATGCAAGTGATAAAGCTTTACGACTGGGCTGCAGAACCTTCTAGAAAGGGCTTGCAAGTGTGCTGGGTTAGAGCTTGCAACGCCTGCCCAGCATTCTTTATGTCCAGCCTCCACTTTTGCTTCCTTGTGGATGCTGCTTGTTTTTAAGGTCATTTAGGTCTATGTGTGTTTAGCTGTGCAACATTTGCACACATGTCAATAGGAATAGATGGGAGAAGCTCAGTTTTGCAGGAATTGCAGGGAATATAGTATGCACACTTGAGGAGGTGCATGTGCAAGCGCCCCAACACTTGGATTCCTTATCTTCCAGCCAAATTTGATTTTTTGATGCAGCCTTATTGATATCAATAGATACCTTGGTTGTGCTCTTACCTGGTTTATGGCCATGTCACCATGGATATTGTTTGTGTCCCGGTTTGCTGTGCCAAGAGCACTTTCAATTGCGTTGAGACACTTTTTTGCGCATATCTCGTTCTGCTTGCCGCAAAAGCTTGTCCTTAGATTGCAGTCCATGACAATGTAACCTCCACCTAAATTGTAGCAGTCGGCATTTTTAAAAGCACATTATTGTTCTGCTCTTTTGCCATGTCTCTGGGACAAAGGCAGTGTTGTCAACTTGAAGTTGCTTTTTGAGAGCAGCCACACTGAGAAGCGTGCCTACGTGGACAGCTAAAGCTAAGATTTAGATTTAGATTTACACAGGGGGACCTTCAGCCAGACTGTTCGGCTGATCGATAGATATCAGCTAAAGCTAAGATATCACGAGGGTTTACAAGGGGTGGCCTACAGCCCGAGGCTCTGGCTGATCAGTTGCTGGAGACACATGCTCTACCAGCGTCAAAAATTTTGAAATCTAAGATATCACAGAGGATACACAAGCAAAAGACCTCCGGTCAAAACGGCTGACTGCTAGCCTGTTCATCACAAAAAAGGACAAATTTTTGTTTTGATTTTTGTTTTATTTTGCTCGAGGAGTGAACATATTAATGGTTACAATGGCTACCGTGGGATTTAACCTTCAGCCAGGTAGTTTGGCTGCTCTCAGCCTGCTTAACTGTTCCAGCCACACAAAATATATCCATGAGATCAGAAGTAAAATGAAAAGCCTCATCAATTTGCTTCTGCAAGAAATGAGAAACAACGTCTAGTTTGAGTAAGTAAAAAGCGCCTGACTTGTCCAGGAAAGTTTTGTGAGTAGAAGGGAAGTCATAGGAACACGGCATGCTTTTCATCTTGGAATCCTCCTGGTCACGGCTATCACATTCAGAATTACAGATTTATAGAATGGACCGTTAGCCACAACGTTGGACTAATAGGCCTGGTGCTGGTACATTCCAGCACACGGAGGCGGAAACTGTAAACAAGGAAACTGAAGAAAAGGGGTATGTCCACAGGATGCAAAACCAATGTTTAACCACAGGAGCGCACAAAGAAAGGGGGGCATGGGCAACCTGGGATGTCTCTGGCCTACGCTTGGAAGAGTCACATTCAGATGTATGCTCCTGCCTAAGTGCTGTCTCAACCCTCAAGGTGTGAGCATGTAACGATAGTGCTCTATGTTTCTCAGCATTTGCTTGCCTAATTCAAGATAAAATACCTACGGACAGAAAAGGGCGCCGCCATGAACAGACAAAAAAGCCAAAGGAAGAGCCACCCAGCGATGACATTTAGCTACTTTGTTCGTGTGCTCGAGGGTTACAAGGGGGGTTGGCCTACAGCCCGAGACTCTGGCTGATCGGCTGCTGGTGTAACATTCTCATCCAGCATCAAAAATTGGAACCAATTCTGAAAACAAAATTTGAAAATTTGTATGAGTCTTGATTTAGGAAAGGATTGATCTCAAGATCAGTCAAAACTTGAAAGCTTGCCAAGAAAAAAACAAAGCCAGCGTCTGGGAGCTGGGCAAAAGTATGCAATGGTTTTACAAGATCAATGAAGAGGTCCTTATATTTTCTGCGCAGCTTACACACCTCAAAGCATTTGAAATAGAAGAGAACATGCGTCTCGTCTTGGACTTCAGCACACTCACACTTATCACAAACATTTGAACCACCCAGACATTTACAGGACTCAACCTTTGAGTAGTGGGCACGAAGCCTGAACCTACTCAAATTCCTCATGACTCCTTTATCCACGTCCCTAAATAAATATGATGGCATACAAAAGGGTGTGCGTGCTGTTTGATTTAAAGATTATCCGCACCAATGGTGGTAAGTAACTGCTTTCCTGTTTACCTCTCGGGGATTGAGTGCATCCTCTTCCCTCCATACCTTTTGCTGCCTGTACCTCAAATCCGCAAAGACATCCTGAAATTCCTTAGTAGAGCCAGGTTTGGCTCATTCCTTATTGGTATGGATGCCTGCCGTAATGAGAGACTCCTGGATCAGAGCATACAAGCCTTGTATGTCAGAAATTTCTGGCCTGCGGCTGCTAGCGGCTGATGCGGCTGTAGCGCGGCTGAAAATTGTTCAGCCGTGTTCAGCCGCTAGCGGCTGTGAGCAGCCGCACGGCTGATTTCAGCCGCTTCAGCCGTGTTCAGCCGTGATGTTATTTTTATTGACCAGTGATTAAAAAAGCCTGTAAGTGTGTCAAGGAAGCAGGAGCTGTGCATTAGATGGGCTTAGAATTTTATGCTTAGAACTTGTCTGTAAGGTGCAATGAAGTACATCTTTAGTTATTTAGATAAACTTGCTTGAAGCAAACCAACCCAACCCAGGCTCTTTAGAACATGCATGCAGAGGCAGCTGCAGTGAGTTGCTGGCCATACCAACCTAACAGCATTGATCAGGAGCCATATTGGACTAATGTTGATGTGAAGGAAGGGGGGTAGAGCCTCGCTGGATTTTCAGTTGTGCAGCGCTTAGCGATTTTTGGTGAAGCTCACGACTGTACATTGATAAACAACTTTTCCAAAATTTAAAAAGAATGTTTAGGCCAACGTCGCTTTATGATTTCAACCTCCGTGCAAACATTTGACCGTGCCAGATTTCCCCCACAGCAACCCCCTCCCCTCAACCTCCTTGCCCACTGGACCCAAGGCACTTGGAGCAGCTGCATATGGTGTTGGCCAACTCCAGCACTGTGGTGTGATGTTGGTAACTGCTCAGCCTGACTGCAGCATGCGCACTGCCCCCTGCACTCCTCCACAGATGGGCACCGAGCATGATGGAGTATGTACCACTGACGTTTGATGCTGCTGTGATTGTGCGTGCAGGGGAAGCTGGAGGCCTGAGCTGGAGAAGCAATCCCTTTCGATGAAAATTACCACCACTCGCTCCATCTCTCCCTTCGCCTGCGCTGCAGCTCGCACCAGCAAGGCTTTGAGCATGTTGTGTCCGTCCGCTGCAGGTGAACGCGCGCGAAGGACGCACTTGCAGGGGCAGGGAGGCCGGTCAACGTTGTGAGAGCAGTTACATCTTCAGCACTTAGCGATTTTGCAACTAAAATAAAGTGGGCCCGTACGGGGAGGGGGTGTGCAGTAGGGTTTCAGCCGCATCAGCCGTGGTTTCAGCCGTGTAATAGACTCAAAAGTACACATTAAGAAGTGCGGCTGATGCGGCTGAAATCAGCCGTGTTCAGCCGTGGGGTTTTCAGCCGTGGACTTTTTTTGCTCACGGCTGAATGGGAAATTTCAGCCGCACTTTCAGCCGATACTCCACACGGCTGAAAACAGCCGCATCAGCCGCTGTTCAGCCGAGGCCAGAAATTTCTGACGAGTCCCTGAAACTATCTCACGAGTTATTCCAGACTGGGTTTTTCCTAATGGTACTGGCTCCTCTGCTCGGCACCAGAGCCGCCCTGATGTTATCTTTGTGAGATCTATCCCAGGCAGACAAGCTCACCTTGATCCTTTTAATATCCCTCCTCAAGACAAAGACATTCACCTTGTTGAACTGAAATTCTGTCTAGACACCAACCCCTCCGTTACTTTGGTAACTGTAACTGCCCAGCATGCCCACACACTAACCAGACTTAAAGCCCGCAGCTCAAGAAACCCAAACAGGAATAACAAAGTGGCTCTACATATCATCCTGATTGGTGTGGCTGGCACCATTTACAATGAGTACGCAGTCAAACCTCTTGTCAGTTTAGGCCTAACCGAACATAAAGCTAAGTCCCTAGAAAAGAAAAGAAAAGTCTACGCCAGCCAAGAGGCCGCGTGTATTAAGGAAAGGTTCCCTGACTAGCAACCTGGAAAGGGTCTCACCAAAGGGCCCTCAAGCCTAAACTAGACTAAGCTAGCCTAGGAGAAAGCCAGAAACAAGAGCTATTGAGGATCTGGAGGATTGGCTGCCATGCTCCTGGACACCCGGACTCTTCTTCTCCTGCTCTCCTCTGCCGCGCGACCAGCAAACCCTCCCCCAGAAGTCCCCTGGAAATGAAGTGCATGTCTGGTGTTAATAATAGTTGTTAATCTTTGGATAGCATGGCAACTCAGTTTGGATGCTAATGATTTGGCCTTCTGCCTGTTTAAACCCAAGTCGATAAGAGGTTGAATGGTGTAGTCGTATAAATAGTGCCTGCCACACCAATTAAGATGATGTGCAAGGTCACTCTGTTGTTCCTGTTAGGGTTTCTTGAGCTGCGGGTTTTGACCTTATTAAAGTATTGGCATGCTGGGTAGTTGCAGCTTCCAGAGTGGATAAAGGGTTGGTGTCAGGGCAGAATTTAAGTTCAACAAGATGAATGTCCCTATCTTGAGGAGGGATTTTGGTTGGATCAAGGTAGTGAGATCAACCTAGGATGGAGCACACAAAGACAGCATCAGGGCGGCTTTGGTGTCGGGCAGAGGAGCCAGTACCATTAGGGAAAAAACAGTCCGGAATTGTTCGGGAGATATTTTCAGGAACTTCTATTCCCTGCTCCAGGAGTCTCTCATTTCGGCAGGCATCCATAACATTAAGGGACGAGCCAAATCTGCCTTTACTTAGGGCTTTGACACAGAAGCTAAGGCCAACATGATGCCTATTGGTGTGCATTCCATTCATAGTTGGGTTAGGGCATTTAAGGGCAATGTGATTGATGCTGTCCATATCGCCGCATAATGGACAGCGTGCAGTCCCTAGCTTCCAAGCTGAGCTGCCATGCCCTGCAGAGCTTAACCACTATCATTAACACCAGACATGCTCTTTGCTTACAGGGATCTTCAGGGGGGTGGGTCACTGGGCGCGCGGAGTTGGATACCAGGAGAAGGAGAGTCCGGGCGTCTCGGGGCACTGCTGACAATCCGCCCGATCCTCATTAGTTCTGTCTCTTCCCTCTCCTAGGCTAGCTGTAGCTAGTGCAGTTTTGAGGGACCCTTGGTGAGGCCCATGCTAGCCTGCTAGTTAAGGGACCTTTCCTTAATGCACGCAGCCTTTGGCTTGCGTAAACTTTTCTTTTTCTTTTTCTGCAAAAATACGACGCCTGGTGCCCAGCTAGAAGCCTCACAGCAACTTCACAGTGAGCTGTGCAAAAAACTTACAGGCGCTGTGGTCACTCTCCATACAATCCTCCTGGGTGTGGGTGACTGTCTGTACTGAATCAGTTTTAAAAAAATGGACACACAAAGGTCTACCAAACTTGCACGGAAGCTCCTTGCCCATTCTTGATATATGCACACAAAAATGTACCTCTATAAGATGTGCCAATAAAAATTAAAAACGTTCACTATGGCCCTGGAGCCGCGTGCTGCCAGATACCCACCAGATCCACACTAGAAAAGAAAAAAGAACAAGAACAAGCTACGTAGGCAGAGAAAACTCTCCCTACATCAAATAAGGAAAGAGAGACACATTGGCTCAAAGAGCCGTGAGTCTCCCTCACCAGAAGATGAAAGGGAAGTTAATGTGGATCGGGTGGGTTTCTGGCATCACGCTGCTCCAGGGAACCAGTGTTGTGATGAGTGTTTTTATTTTCAATGGCAAGTCTGGTAGAGGTAAGTTTGTGCGCAAACTGTACAGAATGGGCATGGAGTTTTCTTGCAAGTGTTTCAGATCTCTGTGAGTCAATCCCTAATTTTTTGAATTGGTATTGGCAGTGTAGATAGTCCCCCCCACACCCAGGAGGATTGGGTGGATAGTAATCTCTGCACCTTGGAGTTGTTTGCACAATTCGCTGTGTTGTTGCTGTGAGGCTTCTAGCTGGGCACCAGGCCTCGTATCTTCACAGTATTTGATCTCTACCAGATGGATATGGCGGGCTGGAGTTGTGCTACTCCCCATACTGCGCAGTACTCGGTGTGAGGGTGGAGTGGGTGGTCTGTTTGGGTTAGTTGGGTGAGGAGTGACCAAGATAGCATCAGGGCGGCTGGAGTTGCGTCTGGTTTGAATAGGAATCATGGGTTTGAAGAACTTGATTGAAATCAAGTACTGTGAAGATACAAGGCCTGGACAACAGTTGGAGGCGGCACAGCGGCAGCACGCAGACCTCTGCAGACTTATCCCTGCTAAAGCTGTTACTCTGCATACCATCCTTCTGGGTGTTGGTGGGACCTGCTATAGAGAGCATACCTTGAACCAGCTTAAACAACTGGGACTTGACCAACAACGTGCCTTGAAACTTGCTCGCAGCCTGCATGCCCATTCTGTTAAGTATGCTCATAAACTTGTTACCACTAGGCGTGCAATGGAGAACAAAAACAATTCTCACAGCCAGGTTCTGGAGCCAAGTGCTTCCAGTAACCCTCCTGACCCCCATTAACTCTTTTTGTTTTAAAACTTTGTGGTGGAGGGGACTCACAGCTCTCTGGAGCCAATGTGTCTCCTTTTCCTTAATTGATGTAGGGAGAGTCTTCTCTGCCTACGTAGTTTTTCTTTTCTTTTCTTTTCTTTTCTTTGAAGAGGTAGGAAGGCACAGCACGATTAGAGATTTATTCAGGGACTTGCAGGTCGTGATGGGCCAAATGGCTTGTGTTGCCCGCATCCAACTGCACAAGATTGGCCCCATAAGAGCCTTCACTGACCAGTTTCAAAATCATCCTGCAAGCAATATTGTGATGCTCAGTTACCATGTTTTGCACGACGGGGCATTGGCAGCCAGATAGGATGTGGAGAGCGCTATCCATGTGGTGGCAATCAGGTAAGGGGCATGTAAGGCTAGTGGATCTTGTATATCGGACAGCATGTTTCTGATTGTAAAGGTTGCCTGTGCGGTATTGGAAGACAGTGTGTTTCATTCAAGTTGAGAGACTAGGCATATTCCAAAAAGCATTGCTGTTGCTCTTGTTTACATGAGGTAGCAAGCTCTGGTAATAAGTGTAGTAGCCTGTCTTCCGGTCAGCATAGCCCAGCTTGTGCTGAGCATGCATATGGGATTTCAGAGCATTTTTAAGGTCTGGGAGGTGCCTTAGACGAGGAGAAGAAGGGTGGGATTGAGATGGCCTAGAATCTGTCGCTTCCCGAGCCAGCCAGCCTGAGGTTGTATTGTTGTAAGGTTTTCCTCCTGGGCCAGTGCTAGGGATTCCGGTATCATTCAGGTTGCCATCTTTGAGGGAGGCCTGGTATTTAGCAACCTGATCTGCGCATTCATTCCCAGCTATTCCAGCATGAGACTTGACCTTGTAGAAAAAGATGTGATTTTGGGAGGCTCGGGCAAGGTTTGAAATTTTCTTCAGAACATCTCCTTGCACGTGATGTCTATGCTTCTCTGGGTACAGCCTGAGGATTTGCTTTCTGAGTTAGTGAAGTGAGCTGAGGCTATCTGTGGCAATATATGTGTAATCATGAGTGAGCGCAGCAGCAATGGCAGCCAGCTCAGCTCTTCCTATGGTATTGGTAATACCAGCACCATTAGGTTCAACTACATTTTGTGAGTCACTCATAGGATGGTACACACCTGCCCCTATAACTGTCTTGCTGTTCTGGACCTGGCAACTGCCGTCTGTGTTGGCCCAAGACCTCCGATCTGCGATTTTAAGCTGGAGGTTGGGATGGGACTGACAAGGAGCTTCGACAGTTATGTCTGAGGTGGATCTTTGGGGCGCTTGGAAATCTGTTTCATGTCTAAGGGAAGTTTTTCACACTAGCTTTTCTCTTACACTAGCTTCCCTCTTACCCTCTGGTAAGGGAGACTCGCGGCTCTTTCAGCCAATGTGTCTCCTTTTCCTTAATTGACATAGGAAGTGTTCTCACTATCAACCTGGGCTTTTCTTATATTTCAATGACAAAGTAACCATTTTATATTGTCATGCATGTTTAACAGGTTTAACAGGGAGGGTTTGCTGGGCGCGCGGAGGAGGAGAGCAGGAGAAGGAGAGTCCGGGCGTCCAGAAGCATGGCGGACAACCCTCCAGAGCCCCATTATCCCTGTTATTTGTCTTTCTCCTAGGCTAGCTTAGTCTAGTTTAGGCTTGAGGGCCCTTTGGTGAGACCCTTTCTAGCTTGCTAGCTAGGGAAACTTTCCTTAATGCACGCGGCCTCTTGGCTGGCGTAGATTAATCTTTTTTTTCATGCATGTTTAACAGGTTTTGCATGGGCAATAAGCGAAAGTCCCTTTATTTCCCTTTGTACCGTGTATATACCATGTAACATTCCTCCCCCCCCCCCGATCCAACTGTACTCGGTTGGCCTCAGGCAGGGTGCGAAGGGGATCCCACCTACCCATCTGCAGACAGTTGGTCCCTAGCATCATTTGGGAGATGACCTTATTTTTGCCCGCACCTACCAGGATCCGAACTGGGGACCGCAAGCTACCCCGAGCGTTTTGGATGCATTACATTTGATGCAACACATTCAAGTTGAGTGTAGCTTTGCTGCAAATGTTGCATGGCAATAGGCGGCCGAGTCCTTTAGTCCCTTTGAAAAGAAAAGAAAAGAAAAGTCTACGCAGGCCACAGGCCGCGTGCATTAAGGAAAGGTCCCTTAACTGGCAAGCTAGCAAGGGCCCCACCAGAGGTCCCTCAGAACTACACTAGCTACAGCTAGCCTAGGAGAGGGAAAGAGACTGAACTAATGAGGATCGGGTGGGTTGTCGGCCATGCCCCGAGACGCCCGGACTCTCCTTCTCCTTGTATCCACCTCCGCGCGCCCAGCGCCCCCCTCCCCCCGAAGCCCCCAGTAAGCAAAGAGCATGTCTGGTGTTAATGATAGTGGTTAGTCCCTGTATGGCATGACAGCTCAGCTTGGAAGCTAGGTATTTTGCTTTGTGCTTGGATAGGCCCAAATTGACAAGAGGTTTGATCGTGTACTCATTGTAAATAGTGCCAGCCACACCAATCAGGATGATGTGTAGAGTCACTTTGTTGTTCCTGTTTGGATTCCTTGAGCTGCGGGTTTTAAGTCTGGTTATAGTGTGAGCATGCTGAGTTGCTGCAGTTTCTAAAGTGATGTAGGGGTTGGTGTCTGGACAAAATTTCAGTTCAGCAAGGTAAATGTCTCTATCTTGAGGAGGGATCTTAGAAGGATCAAGGTGAGCTTGTCTACCTGGGATAGATCTTACAAAGATAACATCAGGGCGGCTTTGGTGCTGGGCAGGGGAGCCAGTACCACTAGGGAAAACCCAGTCTGGAATGGCTCGTGAGATGTTTTCTGGGACTTGTATCCCCTGATCCAAGAGTCTCTCATTACGGCACTGCCTGACAGGCATCCATACCAATAAGGGATGAGCCAAACCTGCCTTTGCTAAGGGCTTCTACACAGAGGCTAAGGCCCACATGGTACCTGTTGGTATACATCCCACTCATTGTTGGGTGTAGACATCTGAGGACAATGTGGTTAATACTGTCTATGTTGTCCAAAACGGACATCTATCAGAGGTGGAGGACCTGCTGAACCTGTTTGCATGCTTTTGTGTGTAGACTGTCCCTGTGCGGTATTTGATTACATTTATCTGTTGTTTAAGAGTAATCTTAGGAGTAGACCAGAAGGAGTTGCTGATTTCCTTGTTAGCAAGTTGACAGGTTGGGTTGTGAGCTTCTATATTGGCCGCCAATCACCACTGCCGCAGTGGTGATTGGCGAAGTGGGTTGTATGGCATGGTTGAGCCTCTGCCAGCTATTGTAATGGTAGCCGGAGGTATCAGCAGAGCCAAGCTTGTGCTTTTTATGCATGTGTACTTTAAGCTTGCCGTTCAAGTTGGTGAGGTAGTGGATTGGGAAAGCGTGGGAGCGGTGCAGGCCATCAGTTTGTCTGTGTGAGGTCATCAATGAGAGCCAGTAAAAATTGTGGAATGGGTCCCAGGCATGTGGGAGTTCAATGTCTGTGGTGGCCGTGAGAGCTGCAGACCGTGCGCAGGCGTTAGCCCCCTCATTGCCAATGATGCCAGAGTGGGCTTTGACTTTGTAGAAATGAATAGGATGAGGGGAGTGCTCTAATATGGTCAATATAGCACGAATGAGCTCTGCATGTAGGTGATACCTCATGCGCATTGGATTCAGACTCTGCGGGATTTGAAGATTCCCTATCTTGCAAGCTAGAGCCTCACCAAAGAGTCTCACAGGCCCATCCTAAATAAACAAAGAGCCAACGGGAAACAAAGCTAATGAGTGTCTGGCGGGTTGTCAGCCAGGTGTCTGCGGGTGCTGATCCTCCTCCTGCTCTGCACTGCCTCGCCTACAGTAACTCCCTACCAAAATAACCTGCAAAGGGGAGGAATTGTACCCTCCCTAAATGCACTCAGTAGGCAACTGCCTACATAATCCTTTCTCCCCCTATTGCATTGCCGTGCACCAAATAATTGAAATTGCATGTCATCTTATAATCACAGTGCAAAAGCCATTAGCAAAAGCCCTTGGGGAGCAGGCTTGGTTAACACAGACATAGGAAGTAATGTTAGGTTGGAACAACACAACCTCCAAATACCTGAGCATGCATCAAACAGGTTTTTACCCCCTTACCTCTTTCCACGTAATTTTCCCAAGAGATCTAGACTCACATTAAGCCGTCCTGATGCTGTACTGATTACTCCTTATCAAGCCAAACCCACTTCTTCTTCTCTTTCTCCCTGCTCACATCATGTGTTACGCAGCAGACATGGCAACATACAGAGATCCAGCATAGCTAACCGCGTGAAACAGCCTCACCAACTGAATGCCAATCAGCGACATGTGCACTTGATTGAAATCAAGTACTGTGAGGACACGAGGCCAGGACAACAATTGGAGGCGGCACAGCGGCAGCGTGCAGATCTCTGCAAACTTATTAGTGCGAAAGCCGTAACTCTTCATACCAATATCTTAGGCGTTGGTGGAACGTGTTACACAGAACATACACTCAACCAGTTCAAACAATTGGGACTTGACCACCAACGTGCCATTAAACTTGCTAACATACTTCATGCTCATTCTGTAAAGTATGCCCACAAGCTTGTTACCACTAGGCGTACTGTTGATAATTGCAATACTTCTCGCAGCCATGTTTTGGGGCCAGGTGCCTCAAATAACCCTCCAGATCCCCACTAATATTTTTTATCCATCTTGGTGGTGGAGGGGACTCACGGCTCTTCTGAGCCAATGTGTCTCCTTTTCCTTAGTTGATGTAGGGAGAGTTTCCTCTGCCTACGTAGTTTTTCTTTTCTTTTCTTTTACAGTGCCAAGGAAAAGGTAACAGTGCTCCAGACCTCATCAAGTTTGTATTACTGGCTCTATTTGCTTTCCAACGGCTAGGCTAGAAAGCCTTTTGGTAAGTCCCTGGCATGATAAAAAGCCCTTTTTTTTGCTGGTCTTTTTAGGCTGTTTTGAAATTATCTAGATACATTTGGCACCATAGTGAGTCGTGCAGACAAATTCAAAGGTGCCGAGATAGCTCTCCACACAATCCAGAGGGTAAAACTATCTATACTGCCGATAAATTCAGAAAACAAGGGATGAACCCGCAAAGTTATACCATGCTTGTACGAAGGCTCCATGCCCATTCCTTGCATTATGCAAACAAACAAACTTGCCTCTACCAGACGTGCCATCGAAACCAAAAACATTCAGTATAATTCTGGTGCCCTGGGGCCGCGTGCTGCCAGAAACCCACAAGACATACATTCTCTACCTAGGGAGACTCATGGCTCCTTGAGCAAGTCTTCCTCTTTTTCCTCGATTGATGTAGGGAGTGTTTTCCCTGCATACGTGATTTTAAAAATCCTTCTTCTTTCATGAAAATTTTCAATACATCTCTTTCAATTCATCTTCAGTCTTTGGTTCCACAGCAACATCACAGGGAGTTTGATGGCAAGCCACAAGCGGCTCACCCCTCCTATAATCATGGTCTACAGTGAGCAGCTGTAGTTAAAGGCAAGAAGAAAGGGTATTGAGTCAGCTTCGTCTTGTTATTTGTCTGTCAGAAGTGAATTTTTCAAGGCACAAAATCGTGCAACAAAAAGCCTGCATATGTTGATCACTTACAAGCCACAAACTGGTTGACAGTCAGACACTTTGCATGCGTATAGGAGTGTTTAATCTATTGTCAAAAAGGTTAAGGCCCAATTAGGCTTGGGATCACAGCAAGATTTAAAAATTACATTGCAGTACTTAGCTGATAAGACACCTGTCCACACCACTGGATATCAAATTCTGGATCACGAGCTTAAGTAGACCGCAGACTCTCTGACTCTACGCCTTCTTCCTGGCTTCCTCTCCCTGGTAGTCCTGAAATGCGTCCACAACATCTCCTGGAGAGAAACAACAATAGTGTTGGCGCACAGTCACACTTTTTAAGATCCGGGCTTATGACTTTCAAAGTAAGTTATTTTCTTGCAGCACCTGAATACCTAGCAGATGGCATTGTCCAACATCCTGGACTGCTTTGAGGAGCCTTCAGCATGTGCACGCTCTTGCTCAGAAGCGCGCTTCATTCTTCCATACAGGCTTGCTAGGAGATATATGCACAAAACATGGAGCTGCGTTTCATCACAAAATGTGCAAGCAAAAAAGCACGATCCAGCTATTCACCTCCAAAAGGGATGTTTAGATCAGCAAAATCAAACTCGGGGAAAATGGTTTGTCCATCAACATTGTCACCTGCATGGGACGGACAAGCAGGCTGTGCATGAATACTTCAACTGGTACATACGTCTTAGGACATGCTGGGGAAGCTTTGCTTGTCCTATTACCGAACCGGGGTCACACACCAAGTGTGGACCAAACACGTCAAGCACAACACACATCAAACAAATTCCCCTCGGAACTTAATCTGTTTCTGGCATGGTAAGCCTACCTCCGGGCGTGACAAGGGCATCAAGGGACTGGTCTGCAAGCTCCAGGACTGCAATGGCAGTGTAGACTGGCGCAGAGCCTTGCTCACTGAATGCCAGGGGCATGATTTTGCTGCAAAGAAATAAGAGATACTGACATGTGAATTTCTATAACTGACAAAGGCGAGGACAACTTCCAGTCCGAACAACATCATCACGCTGGGTAAACAATAGTTCCCTTTTCAGGATGCATGTCTTTTGTTCCTTTTTGACTTACTCGCTGACGGAGCCAGCAGCATCCTTCAGGCGGGCATACCACTGTAAGCATTGCACCAGAACAGGCGACTGTGATATATCACATGAGGATCTGCAATGCAAGGCTGACTATGACAGTGTCAAAAGCGCTTAACCTAGCAATTGACGCAATGGCAGCAGGCATCCCCACGCTCTGTGCTTTGATGCAAGGAGTTCATGGTGCTTTACCCACTAGGTTCCTTTCAAAGGAAGTTGTTCATGCTCGCTCTAGGGGGCTCTGCTGTCTACTCTGGCACCTCACTTTCCCATGCAGCAGCCTGCTTACCTCCTGGTTCTCAACACTACTGTCCCTCAATGAAGCGGCCGCGTCAATTGAGCTTGCAAGGAGTAAAGACGATGCCACAATATAGAAGATGCCTCCAAGCAAGCCTAGGATGGCGGCAGCTAAAGCCAACGCTGCAACAATGAACGTCAGCTGGGCCAAGGGGAAGGCCTGTGTGTGTGCATGTGTTTGAGTCACTTGTAGAAATTATGTTTCACTCTCTACCTCACTGTGTACAACTCTTCTTGCAGCAAACTGCTTCAATTGACCTTTAGCATGGCATTCTGTCAAGCTGCATATTCCAAGACTACTTACTGCTACCCATCCGAGCGCCAGCTGTTGCGCAGTTATCAAATAGTTGTCAATGGTACGAAGCTGATCAAAGCGCAGCAGCCTGTACGCAAGCAAATGGAAGAAGTGGAAATTGTGCCGAGCATTGTGGTATGCAAGATGGCTGCCTCCATTGCAATTGGGACTTGCAGTTTCTGTGCAAAGATAAGCCTATGAGATCATGAAATGCTGATTCCTTCCTCATAGCAGACAGTGAGCAGAGCCGATCAATGCACAAGATAAAGACACAAGGCTCATCTGCAGATGGCAAGCTCCATCCCTCCATCCACGTCTGCCTTACGTACCCGCTAACTCGGTTCCTCAGGTCCTGCATGGCATCCAGCCTGCTAGCAAACAGCTTCAGGTTTTTGCCGGTTCCAATTGTGGCAGGCAGCCTCAAGAAGTTTGCCACAGTGGACGCAGCAGACTGC
This sequence comes from Dunaliella primolecta, assembly GCA_914767535.2. Taxonomy (NCBI): domain Eukaryota; kingdom Viridiplantae; phylum Chlorophyta; class Chlorophyceae; order Chlamydomonadales; family Dunaliellaceae; genus Dunaliella; species Dunaliella primolecta. Next base: position 4,745,612 of record OU611762.1, read on the forward strand.
GTGTATTGTGTTCAAGTTTGTGGTCTGTATGCATCATGAATTGGTCTGCGTTGCATCACAGCTGCCACAAGAAAATGGAATTCAGATAGTTGGGTGCATTGGCCAGATCTTAGCAGTGCCTCATTCTCTTCTCATAAAAAGAAGAGTAAAAGTAGATGAAATGGAGGAGAAGTGCCTGCACCCACCTCCACTCCTCGCAAACTTCCAGTTGATTGTTGCTGCCTCAAGGATTCCTCGATGGCACTGGTCACCTCAGGGTCCATGCCTGTGTGCATGGAAAAGTTTGTGTGTAAGGTGTGTGTGTGTGTGTGTGTGTGTGTGTGTGTGTGTGCGCGCGCGCGCGCGCGCGCGCGTCCTGTTTACCTTGCTGATCGATAGATTTGAGCGGTCTAGCTGCTTTGCACTTCTTTACCTAAAATAAACAGGTCACTGATGTTTTATGTTTTAAACAACTCCTTGATCTCTTTTTCCTTCCTTTCCTGTTTTCACTTCTCTGCACCTGTCTGGTTGGCCATGCGCAGCAGAAAGCTGATGTCTTCGTTGAGTGCAGTGCCATCCTCAGAGAATGCAGATCCGCGAAAATCTGTGCCATTTCCGCCAGATGTGGTCATGCCATCTGCTGCACTCTCACGGCTGCTGCCAAACAGCCCGAGCCGGGAAAGGAAGGCAGCAACATCCTGCAGGAGGCAGGCGTGCATTATTGGATGAATACTTGCCTGTACATATTTTCGGGGTGCCTGCATGAAGGATATCTGCCTGGTTTATCACTCAGGATACCCATCATACCTGATCGTCCTGCGTGGTAGCTGATTGCTGCTGCTGCTCTACGCTTCCTGCGTCCTCCACTCCTTTCTGAGCTTTGTCCTCGGACTCAAACGATCCACTGTCCGCACCAAGGCCTGCATTCTTGAAGGCAGCTTTCTGTCCCAAAACCACCATCTGCCAGGCACAGAAAGGCACAGAACAGGTGAGCAGTGTGGAGCAGCACCCTCAGACATGACCACTCTACTCCAGGATGGGCGACACCGAGCTCAGCCTCACTTGCTTACCTTTGTAGTCGAAAGTATAAGGTACATGAACACGAAGTGCACAGCACGCACTTGCGCCATTTTGGTGGACGGAGGAAGGGAAGGGAGGGGAGGCAGAGACAGGAAGATATTCCTGATTAATAAAATATGAATGCTTTACATGACCTCTTATCGGATTAAATGATCCGCAGCTGGCGGTCCAAGAAGGTGTTGTTGGGATTGATATGAGGTTTTGACCTCGAAAAAAGAACACCCCCATAGAAAAAAATCTGTGTGATCAGAGCGACGAGGGCACAAGATGCGAACCAGGAGCATGCTCAAAATTGCATGCATCTTTGCGCTGGTTGCGCTCACTCCGTCGGTGAGACTCTCCTGCTTGTCCTCCCCTCATGTAATCAATCAGAGCTTCTGGGTCCTTGATATGGTGCCACCCTTGCCCTCCCTCCATCTGTGCAGCCTGCATTTGCGGAGCACGTGGTCCAGAACACTCCAGGACCAGGCGAACAGGCAAGTTGGGGTGTGAGGGACCCTTAAAAGCTCAGGTGAACTCGTTACACAATTGTAAGCAGATTCAATATGCCCTGATCACCATCCAAAACTCTTCCAAGACATACCATGTTCTAACACATAATATGCACACATAGATCTCACAACAGCATGCATTGTAACACCCACAGAGTACGCAGGATAACGCTCAGCTTGAGGCGCAGGCCTCCCTGCGCAAGCTCAATGATATCATCACATCGCTTTCTCCCAACGCTGCCAGTGCGCGTCGCTTGACTCAGGATGACAGTGTTGGTATGTCTATGACCTGTGCACTTGGGGACTAGAAAAAATGACCTAGGTTTAAATCTGATGCAGAGGAAAATGGCAACAGCAGAAGTTGATGATCAGGTCTCATAACCGACATGCCTTCTATGTCCTTGCACGTCGTGATGAGTATAACACCCTGTACCTTACCATGAATGATGTTTGCAGGTGACTTGATCCAAAGCGTGGTCAGCAATTTTCAATCCACCAACCTGGGAGGTGGCAAATTCAATCCCCTTGGCAACGTGGGCAGCAACATGGGCGGCGACCTGTTCAGCGTCATTGGCGGCGGTGGTGGAGATGGCAACGGCCTGCGCATGCCTTCGATCTCTGACATTCTTGATTCAGACACTGCTTTCACCACAGGGGCTTCGTAAGTGCTGATGGATGTCCACACAGCTATGGGCCCTTGGCCCCCATGAGCTTCATGATAGATGCATAGAAAAAATTCATCAAACATGCAGGATGCATGAACAGGAGGCACTAGATTTTTTTGTTGCAAGGGCTCATAAGTAGACCGCTTCATGAACTTTGATACAGCCATAGAAAATTGACTTGATCATTCTCCTACCATTGTTTCTGCACGTGACCTGATGTTGCCCCTCATTGCAGTTTTTTAGACACCAAAAATGCCACCGTCCCGGCCAAATTGGACAACATGTTAAAGACAACAGACCTGTCACCGGTTCGTTAATTTCTTCTGTTGTTTTTTGAAATGAAAAGTTCCTGACCAGCCTCAAATACTTCCAACTTCACTAGTTATGACAGACAAGCTTACAATGTAACGTACGGTTTCTTTTTGGCTTCCTCCTCTCCATCCAGGTGTTGCAAATGTTTTTACTTCTTAACTTTTCTGAAGGCACCTACATGCCCAGCTGCATTGCCTGCAAGAAACAATCATGTACAAGCAATTGCACAGGCTTTTTAACAATAAAAAGTGCACAATTCTGCTGTCAATTACATCTCAGGAGGAGGCAGCAGCACTTGGTATCGTCTCAGCTTCCTTTTTCCTCACATCAGCCATCTGCTTCACGTAAGTGATGTACCGCCATGTACCAGTGCATGGATGGTCTGTGATGCAGAGGCAAGCAGAATAAACCTGCGTGTCAGCCTTCTTTCTTCTCATTTTTACCTTTTCAAGAGTTTGAAAGCCATTCCTGGTTCTATCTAAGTTGTATGGTCGCACTGTTGTAATTGTATGTACATACAACTTTTGTGTGCCACTTTTTAAAGTCCGGATTTGTAATAGACTTCAATATGTTGGAGCATCTTGGTCACTTCATCAGAGTTGTTTTGGACTTGCTTTTCGAATTGCTGCATTTGTGTACTTGAAGCTTTGTACCTGCATCAGCGTGCTAGGCAATCGGCTTTTCTGTCCAGTTCAGGCTTGCTGCACTATGTATGCGTGTGTGTGTGTGTGCACCATACGGCCTATTGGCGTATGCATACTCTCTTCCTCACCTGAATTGCACATGCAATGCCTGAGCGGGATTAATTTTTTCCAATTATCATCTAGGTACACCTGTGTGCTTTCAAACATGAGAAAAAAAGCACATTCCTGCTGCTAAATTGCGCGACTCTTCTATTGTTGTTTACTTCTGTTTGTCCATCACTTAGGGTGTCTGGGGGCCTGCTAATTGGTGCATTTTCTGGTCAGCTTGTTGCCACTTGGTCGATGGGGTTGATACATCTCTAGGTTGTGCTCCTTTTTCACGCTCAGGGTATTTGGGGGCCTTGCTATCGGGGCCTTCAGTGGGCTTCTCTTTACTGCAGGACTCGGCTTGATTACCGGTCAGTACTTTAAGTTGTCTGTCAAATAATTTCTACTCTTCTATTGACCTGCTTGGAAAAAAATATGACCTGATGAAGAAATGGGATCCATGGTTAGCATGTCTATGCCAAGGATTGCTCCTTGTGAATCAAGCTTCCCTTTCTGCAGTGGTGCTTTATACTATGAAGTTTATAATGCTGATGGATGCAATCAAGAGCACAGAATGCATGCACATCCTCTGCTTCATTACGTCGTCCTGCCAATCCAGGACAACGGCCTTTGTTTTGCAAAACATTATATGTAATCATTTCCGGTGTTTCTATCAATATGCCACATACAGGCCCATACGGCTGGGGTCTTTCTGTTCGGCAAACATGGAACAATGTTCTAAGCTCAAGGGTGAGGTTGTGGCATGCACAACAATCCATGCTCGATAGAGATAATAATAAATTTCAGAAGTCCTTTGTTGCCAGGTGCTTGCATCCTTGCCTCATTGTTTCCTAGTTTGCCAAGCAACAGCTGTTCAGGATGCACAGTCGGCCTATATCACAATTTACATATCAAACCGGCAACTGCCCAACGGCCCTAACTGTTCCCACTTGTAAGCATGCACCATTGTTCACTACGAGGTACAGATTGTTTCCATTAATGAAATGCTAATGCAGCTGGCTGCTCAACTCTTTTGAGTGATTCTTGCAGAACTCAGCCGCAGAGAACACTAACATATGGTCCAGCACCCTAACTAAAACTGCAGAGAGAATCAACAACTTGAACACAGGCAAGTAAATACAGTTTTTCCTTTGAACCTGCCACCTAAGTGCTGCCCTTATGATTGCCTATTTGCCCTTTAGCCGGTCTTGAGAAGGCTTCAACCAACTCTCATCACCAAGATCTGGCACGTGGTACTGCTAGTGACCCTCCTGAACCCGATTGACCTCATTCTTTTTTCTTTCTTTGGTGGAGGGGATGCATAATGCCTGAACCCTAGGTATTATCCTTTCCTTAGTCGATGTGGGGAGTATTTTCAATGTCTATGTAGTTTCCTAAGGTATTTTCCTTCTATTCGTGTTTTTTCTCTATTTTCCATGCAAGCTTGCTTGCTTGTTCTCAAGAATTGCCAAAACGTCTGCCTTCTTTACATGTGGCAGCCAGAGATGCGCATGCAGATTTGATCATTCTTTATTAGCTTACACACGGCTACAACAAGCACCATTTACTTTGATTGATGCTTGCGCTTCATGTCAGCATGTCACTGCCTACATAATTTTTCTTTTCTCCTTTCTTCCAGCATGACGCTAACGTTGTGTCAGTGCGTACTCCCACGCTGCTGATGTGTAAGAGGCAGGGTAGGTGCCTTAGTAAATAAATGATATTGGAGGAATGCCCTTGCCCATGAGCATGCATCCCTTCAGCAATGAAGTTCAGCATTTCACAGTTAGAACCAAACCCTTTGCAAACACAGGAGCCCTGAAGCAGGAGCTGGCTGGTCTGCGGGGGCAGCTTGGTGATGTTCTGAAGCTGCTTTCTGTAGTGCAGTCTCGCTTTACTTGAAGTGCTCTCCGGCAAAGATAAGGATTACGTCTCAGAATGAAGGCTTAATTTTCAGCTGACACTACTTTGTTTGAACGGATGCACAATTTTGTTCACTTGCTCGTGATCCCTTGGTTTGTCATTTTGTATCCCTATCAGCTTTTTTCAAGGATATTCTTGTCACCTGTGACTCTGATCCATTTTTAAATTTGCATCCACGATTTAAATGCCTTACTATGATCTAGTAGATCAATGTAACAAAGAAGTTGGAAAAAAAGATGCAGTGCCAACGCCTTTCCTCAACTAATGTAGGAAGTGTCTACAATTCACTGCATGCATAGTTTTTCCTCTCCAAATTACTAAAGCAGTCCTCAAAACCGAAGCCTCTGGAGCCAGGTGCTACAAGCCATTAACCTGATCTACATTAGATGTGCTTCACGTCTTCCTTTGAAGGAAGGATATACTGCACTTCAAGCCAATGCGTCTTCTGTTTCTGAATTGATGCAGGGCCCCTCCGGGAGTGTTTCACTGCCTAAATAGGTGTTTTTTTCTTATGGACTAAAATGCTTGTTATTAAGGGGGGACAACCATTAAGTTCTATGGAAGGATATTGCCTCGAATTCCTAAGCAAGATTGCAGCAGCACCCTCTAGCATCCCCTTATGCGTTCAATGTAATCCATATCAGCTGCATCAAGCCCGGCCTATGGTCTCTCTTGTATTGCCAAACTGCCAGTACGCGGCTTCCCATGTGCACAAACCAGACGCAAGTCTAGAAATTAGCACAGATCTGCTTTCACAGCAGTTACCAACCTTTATGAGGAGGAAGGTCCTCCTCACCAAGACGGAAAACCTAGGCCTTGTAGGTCTTGAAGACCAGAAGAAAAGAAAAGACTACGCAAGCCAGGTCCAGCTGCGTGCATAAAGGAAAGGTCCCCTAACTAGCAAGCTAGCTAGGGCCTCACAAAGGAGGTTCACAGGCCCAACCTAAACCAAGCTATGAATCGATGGGGAATAACTAATGTGGGTCAGGTGGGTTGCTGTCAGCCATACACCTGCGGGTGTAGACTCTCCTCCTCCTGCTCTGAACTGCCTCGCCCCCAGTGGCGCCCCTGCCAGAAGAACCCTGCAAGTCTAATGAGTGCCTGGTGTTTATTATTTTTGTTAGTGATTGGAGTGCATGGCAACTTAATTGAGAGGCTAAATTTTCTGCGTTATGTCTGGTAAGATTCAGCTCAACCAGAGGAGTGATGGTGTAGTCATTATAGATAGTACCTGCTACACCAAGTAAAATGGTGTGCAAGGTCACCTTATCATTTCTGAGACTGCTAGTACGGGTGCAAAGTCTGGAAATGGTACCAGCGTGCTGGTCGGCAGCTGTTCGTAGGCTGGGTAAGGGGTTAGTGTCAGGGCAGGATTTAAGTTCCACAAGGTGAATGTCTCTGTCGTGGGCAGGTATCATCCTAGGGTTAAGATGGGTTGCTCTCCCTGGGATAGGGCGCACACAGACAGCATCAGGACGGCTTTGGTGCCGGGCAGAGGGGCCAGAACCATCTCACCACATAATAGACAGGCATAAAAGCAGACTCGTCACATCTGATAGCACGTTTTGTGTGTAAATGTAGACTGTCCCTGTGTGGTAGTTCAGTACATTGATTTGATGTCTAAGGATCTTACAAACATGTAAAAAGTCAGACTTTGTGTTTGCATTGGTCAAGGACGTAGCAATGTCCTATCCTAGGGCCTGCCACAAGAGAAACAAGAGAACGCACAGGATGCAAAGTAACTACGCTAATGTGAAGGATGCAGAGCCTACCATGGACATGTCTTATGTGGCTTTTTGAAAACCTTCCACTGTAGTACGCTCTCTAAAGTTACCTGGACATTGCAAGCGTCCCGAGCGTAAACAATAATCATTTTCTCAAAAATGTCATTTTCTGGTATCTTCAGCTTCATTGCTATCCTGGTGAAATCAAACTTTGCATACTTTTTGTTTGACTGCTTTGCTTAGCCTGTATGGGAGCCTTCATTGAGTAGCAGCCTAATCATCTACTACTGTGTTCAAGGCTTGTCATCCTGAAGTGCGAGATGATAATTGTGCCCTGTTTACTGCAAATCTAGGGAGCTTTGTGACTGACATACCAAATGCATGGACTTGTTACATGGATTCGTTCAGGCCATTTCATCTTAGCAAATACCTGCATATACAAACTAAATTCCATCTGGCTGCTTTTCATAGCTCAACAAGCAAGGAGATAAGCGATTTTCTGAGTCAAGACATGAGTTATATGCAAAAAATAATTTCAGACTTGTTAACAATTTTGATGTTTGAGTATGTGTCACCAGTGCTGATCAGTCATGACACGGGGGTGCAGGCCTTTTGTAACCCCTTGTGGTCCCTTGTAGTGAAAGAGAAGGAACAGACGTTGGCATAGGAAACTCTCCAAGAGTCCCTTAAAGTAAAGACAAGGGCACATGGAGACACATTAACTTAAAAGAGCCGTGGGTCCCCTCCCCCACAAACTAAAAAACATATGGGCTAGTGGCTTGTGATCCTGATCTTTTTCAATTTATATATCTATCCTATGAAAGGGCACTGTGCACCGGTAGCACCTTTCATGCTTCAGCTCAGCTGCCCTCGTAGATGGATACATGTATATAACCCTATCCTTTCCTGGCTTGCTTGTGAGTGCTCTTCTATAGTTGATATCGTCAAAGCAAGCTAGTGTACCTGTGGAGGAGAAAACAATTGTCTTCTTTCATCTGATTGCCAGACATTGATATCCTCGTGAAAAGAAAAGAAAAAATTCAGTCTTGCTAGGCTATGCAAGCCAAAGGCTGCGTGCATTAAGGAAAAGGTTCCTTATCTATCAAGGGCCTCACCAAAGGTCCCTCAAAACTACACTAGCTACAGCTAGCCTAGGAGAGGGAAAGAAACAGAACTAATGGAATCGGGCAGGTTGTCGGCCATGCCCCGAGAGCCCGGACTCTCCTTTTCCTGGTATCCACCTCCACACGCCCAGCGAACCCCCCCCCCCCCAAGAAGCCCCCTGTAAGCAAAAGGCGTGTCTGGTATTGATGTAGTGTTTTATCTTTGAATGGCATGGCAACTCAAATTGTATGCTAGGGAATTTTCTTTTTGTTTGGTTAGGCCTAAGTTGACAAGAGATTAATCGTGTACTTGTAAATAGTGCCTGCCACACCAATCACGAAAATATTTAGAGTCACTTTGCTCAAATATTAATCACAAAAGTAAATTACTCCTGTTTGGATTCCTTGAGCTGCGGGTTTTATGTTTGGTTATAGTGTGAGCATGTTGAGTTGCTGCTGTTTCCAAAGTGATGGAGGGGGTTGGTGAGGACAAAATATTAGTTCAACAAGGTGGATATCCCTGTCTTGAAGAAGGAGCTTGGAAAGATCAAGGTGAGGTTGCCTGCCTGGGATGGAGCGCACAAAGATAGCAACAGGGCGGCTTTGGTGCTGGGCAGGGGAGCCAGTACCACTAGGGAAAACCCAGTCTGGAATAGCTCTTGAGATGTTTTCAGGAGCATGTATCCCCTGATACAGGAGTCTCTCATTACGGCACTGCCTGACAGGCATCCATACCAATAAGGGATGAGCCAAACCTGCCTTTGCTAAGGGCTTCTACACAGAGGCTAAGGCCCACATGGTACCTGTTGGTATACATCCCACTCATTGTTGGGTGTAGACATCTGAGGACAATGTGGTTAATACTGTCTATGTTGTCCAAAGCGGACATCTATCAGAGGTGGAGGACCTGCTGAACCTGTTTGCATGCTTTTGTGTGTAAATTGCCCCTGTGCGGTATCTGACTACATTTCTCTGTTGTTCAAGAGTAGTCTTAGGAGTAGACCAGAAGGAGTTGCTGACCTCCTTGTTAGCAAGTTGACAGGTTGGGTTATGGGCTTCTATGTTGGCAGTGGTGACTGGGGAAGTGGGTTGTATGGCATATATGTATGGCATATATAGTTGAGTCTTTGCCAGCTATTGTAATGGTAGCCGGAGGTATCAGCAGAGCCAAGCTTGTGCTTTTTATGCATGTGTACTTTAAGCTTGCTGTTCAAGTTGGTGAGGTAGTGGATTGGGAAAGCGTGGGAGCGGTGCAGGCCATCAGTTTGTCTGTGTGAGGTCATCAATGAGAGCCAGTAAAAATTGTGGAATGGGTCCCAGGCATGTGGGAGTTCAATGTCTGTGGTGGCCGTGAGAGCTGCAGACCGTGCGCAGGCGTCAGCCCCCTCATTGCCAATGATGCCAGAGTGGGCTTTGACTTTGTAGAAATGAATAGGATGAGGGGAGTGCTCTAATATGGTCAATATAGCACGAATGAGCTCTGCATGTAGGTGATTCCTCATGCGCATTGGACTTAGGGTTTGATTTGAACTTTGGGAGAGGCAGGATGCAATATCAGAGGCAATATCAGTTTGCCCCTGTTGGAAGAAGAATACCTGCTCTGTTGATGGTATTAGTTGGACCATTGGGCTTTATGTGCAGCTGCAAGTATTGGTAGGATGGAGTAATTTCCCTTCCTAGTTTGTAAACGCCTGAACCAGAAAGTGGTGGGGAGTCATCATCTTTGTGTTTAATGACGCCGCCATCTGTGTAGGTGATTTCTCCCCAATCCTTGTTTTTAGGTGTGAACGTCTTCAAGAAGTCCTTGTAATTGGCAGGAAGGAAGGCTGCCCTTGCTTGAGGGCACTTGTTTGAACAGCTATGTATGTCAGGGGGAAGTGATTGGGAATTCCTTTTCCAAGTATTTGATGCTAGGTGTTGGTGGGTACGCAGCGGTATGGCAGAATTTGAAGGTTGTAGGAGTATCCAGTGAGCTTCTGACATGTCTTGCTTGAGAAATTGAAGCCAGTCTATGTTGGCATTATCTAGCGCTTCTCTGGCATTAAGATTCCAGACAACAATAAGTTTCATGGGATAAGAAGGTAGGGTAGGATTAGGTATGGTATCGAACCAGTGTTGGGGTGTCTGGAACTGTACCACTACAAACTGGGCTGTTCTGAGGGAGTGTGGTCATGAGCTGCTTCAGTTTTACTGGTTCAGGTCTGTTGTCAAAATGTATAATAGTATGCTGAGGTCTGACATTGAGACATTGAGAAGAGTGCTGAAAGCGGATTCGAACATTCATTCACGTGAGCCTTCCTGCTGGACTGCTCAAGTTTTAGATGCTTTTCAAGGCCTCCGGCGATGTGATCACTTTGTGCAAGCTGTGCGGCAGGGCACTCCTATTCTTATTCAACAGTTTACTGATGATCTCAGGCACAGGTTTTGGGCAGTGTGGAGAGATGTCGAGGGAGTGAAGCCGCGAGACACTTACAGCAAACTGGCAACTTATCAGTCTCTTTTTGCAGTGCATTTTGATCACAATGTGCGTGCCCCCGCCCGTTTACCAAGGCGCATGCATTTGGATTTGTCTCAACATGTTATGAGGAATGATATCCGTTTCATACTTAGGGCACACACACTGAAAGTAAAGACAACGGCTTGGGACACGCGGAACACTCTTTTGTGTGATCCCAGTTATTGCGATGAGAATCAAGACGAGGCTCATGCCCTTTTGGTGTGCAGAGACGCAGATGTTTGTGCTTTGAGGAGAAAGCATGCTTTCCTGTTTATTTGTTTCTTTGGTAATCCTTTTCAATGGAGCAACCTTCTTACAACAAGTCAGTGTCCAGACTGATACACACAGACAAATGTGATCAAATACCGCACAGGGACAACACAGATTCACAACAAATCTCCCACCTCTGAAAGGTGTCCGCTCTGACGGCATGGATAGCATTAATCATGTTGTCCTCAGATGTCCAAATCCAACTATGAGTGGTATGCACACAAACAGACACCATGTTGGCCTTAGCTTCTGTGTTAAATCCCTTAGCAAAGACAGGTTTGGCTCATCCCTTATTGGTATGGATGCCTGCCGTAATGAGAGACTCCTGGATCAGGGGATACAAGTTCCAGAAAACATCTCACGAGCCATTCCAGACTGGGTTTTTCCTAACGGTACTGGCTCCTCTGCTTGGCACCAGAGCCGCCCTGATGTAATCTTTGTGAGATCTATCCCAGGCAGACAAGCTCACCTTGATCCTTCTAAGATCCCTCCTCAAGATAGAGACATTCACCTTGCTGAACTGAAATTTTGTCCAGACACCAACCCTACATCACTTTAGAAACTGCAGCAACTCAGCATGCTCACACTATAACCAGACTTAAAACCCGCAGCTCAAGGAATCCAAACAGGAACAACAAAGTGACTCTACACATCATCCTGATTGGTGTGGCTGGCACTATTTACAATGAGTACACGATCAAACCTCTTGTCAATTTGGGCCTATCCAAGCACAAAGCAAAATCCCTAGCTTCCAAGCTGAGCTGTCATGCCATACAGGGACTAACCACTATCATTAACACCAGACATGCTCTTTGCTTACTGGGGGCTTCGGGGGGAGGGGAGCGCTGGGTGCGCGGAGGTGGATACAAGGAGAAGGAGAGTCCGGGCGTCTCGGAGCATGGCCGACAACCCGCCCGATCCTCATTAGTTCGGTCTCCTTCCCTCTCCTAGGCTAGCTGTAGCTAGTGTAGTTTTGAGGGACCTCTGGTGAGGCCCTTGCTAGCTTGCTAGTTAAGGGACCTTTCCTTAATGCACGCGGCCTGTGGCCTGCGTAGACTTTTTTTTTCTTTTCTTTTTTTTGTCCAGACTGTATATAATTTCCTCTTGCAACACAACAACAAGCTTTTTCCGTTTGTTTCTGAGCTTATGGACGTTATGTTGACTGGCGAGGCCCAGTCACAGGCGGATCAGCCGACCAGTCGGGCTGAAGGTCTCCCCGACTAAATCTGTAAATCTGTATTTAAGGATCTGGGTAAAGAACTCATGAGGAATGCGAGTAGTTTTAGGCTTTGTGCCCATGGCTTGAAGGTTGAATCCCAGAGGGGCTGACTGAGGCCCAAAATGGGGTGTTTTTAAAATGGTCGCAGGGTATGGGCTTCCCAATTTGCACTTTCCAAGATCAGCACCAAGATGTAGCCCTGAGCATGGGCTATCCATAGCACCTGAGCTTGAGAAGTGCAAATTGGAGGGCACATGCCTAATCGGCCGCAGCGTGAACCCTACTTTTCACCACCATCTCTTTATTCCAGACCACCTACTGCACCAAATTGGATGGTTTTTTGTGATTGGGTGTCCTTGTATCAAAATAATATCATTGCAAAAAAAATGGAGTGAGAAGGCCTAGTTGTTGGTCAGATACAGGATTCCAGCTATTTCCCTTCAAGAAAATGCATCACAGTGGGTGCCAAAAAGGTCAATTCTTGACCTCATTTTGAACATGTAGGATTTTAGCATAATGGGGGTTGTAAATACAAAATTTTGGAAGTGTGAGAGGTCCCAGTGTGGAGATGTGAGCCTTTTTTGGGTGATATGAGGCCAGGAGAGTGATCTGGGGGCCTCCTTTAGAAATTTGGTGAACATGATTATTTATGGAATAATAGTGGTTAACGTTTCCTTAATTGATGTAGGGAGAGTTTTCTCTGCCTACGTAGTTTTTTCTTTTTCTTTTAACGTGGTCGAATTTGAGAAAAAGGGTTGGGAATGAACATATCCAGTGATATAGGCCAGTTAACCCCCTCTGCTTGAATATTTAAAAAGGCTGGGTGCAGGAGGCCCCAATGAGTTTAACTGTTGGCACTCATGTGGTTTTCCATATAAAGAACTATCTATTCAGAATCCTGAGACTGAGAGGCGTCGATTGGAATATGTATGGGTCCAATCGGAGGGGGTGGGGGGTCCTCAGAGGGGGTCTGGACTTTTTGGGACCCCCCCTCCAGAATTTTTCTGAGCCACTTTCTGGAAGTTTTAAATATACCAATGTAGTGGTGTTCAGGTCCCGAGGCGACTTTCACCAAATGAGTACAAAATTTGACAACAGGTGTACATTTGGTAAACATTAAGGGCTGCATACTTGGATTTTTAAAAATTGGCCCAGGGGGTGATCTGAGTGCCCCAGAAATTGATATCACACCCCAGATCGCACTCCTCCTGCAATAGCAGACCTGGAACTGGTCCAATCGTGACAGCTATTGCACTAGTGGGTGAGTGAGATCAAAGCCTATGTATTGATGTGCTAATCTGGGAAAACTGGTGCCAAATAGGCTGACTGCGCCTGGAAATGTCAAAATTTTAGTCATTTTTGGCCAATGCCACACACAAGAAGCCCCAGAAAAGACGGGCAAACCAATTACCAGGTCAGTAAATTGGCATAGCTGCTTTTAATATTATAACAAGGGTAGCAGGAGAAAAACAGGATGAAAATGTGGCCTTCGGGGCTAATGCTTGCCAGAAACGTGGTAAAAAATGCCAAAAAATGCACGTTTGAGCCCACCCTTGACCAACCATGCAATATTTTTTGGTCATTTCTGTTGCAAACCTATTCTTTTGTCACAAGGTATCCAATGGTGTGCTGCTTGACCGAAACGGACAACTTTCAGAATGACCCCCTTTTTGGGGTGCTCATTTGCCTAAGTGCTGACACTGAAAATGGGTTTTGGTGCATAAGGGGCCCTCAGGGTGGTTGTTTCGGCACGAAACTCGGCGTGGGGGTCCAGAATGGTGTTATGAAGGGGCTGTGCGTGGGAAACTGGGAACGCGCAGGTGCGTGGGTGACCTGCTGGGGGAAACATGCCCATTTTTAGGGGTAAATGCATGTAGGGGGTGGTAGCATGCTGAAGGTGTGTTCCAAGCCCTGCCAAAGCGAAAATCTGGCCATACCTTCATATGATAGAGATGTTCAACTAGGAGGAGTAGCATCAGCCGATGCTGGGCGATGCAGCAGGCCCGGTTAAAAACGTAAGAGCCATTTACATGCCCTTGTTTGGGCACACCACCATGCGCAGCTCCCTTGCCCTTGCATGCCACCCCCTGAAAACCTTCCCAGACCTCACAGGTACCCAAAGCAGCCCTGCTACACAGGGCCTGCAAGGTTTGGGGCAGCGCATGGTCAGCTGTCCAGCGTTTTGCATTTTGGTGATGGGGCATGCAGGGGGTGTGTCAGGTGGCCTGCAGTGGTGCTCCCAAGCTCCAAATGCATGCATTTTGACCTTATTGACTCTTGCTGATGCTCCTCGAGTGCTGGAGTGCACTGGGCAGGCCAGCTGGGGGTGCATGCGTGTGACGTACCCCTTGCCACCCACACAGCATGTCCACAGCACGCAGCTGCAGTCACCTGTGCGCAGGATGCCCTTCCTCATGCCTTGGTGCAGGTCTGGGACAGGGTGGGGCAGGCTGTCCGGGCTGCTGCTGGCTCCAGGGTGCTCCTTTCTGCTGGTCAAACCTCTGCAACAGCTGCTGTAGCTGCAGCTGTGTGGAGTCGCTGCCTCAAAATTAAGACAATGATTCATTGATTAACAAAGAGCAAACGTGTCCCAAAAGCGGCCAGTTTGGTGGCCCGTCAGGAAGGCGATGTCGCCAGACGTGTCAAATTTTCTAACGCGACAGCTGGTGCACCGGGGCTCATAAAACGAGTGCAGACGGACTTTTTAATTTGCATTTAATGAGTTCGATGGCTCAGCTTGACCTGCCCGTGTTTTTTGGTGGGCTGGTCCAATCTATGTCTGGACACCCCCCTCCTGTATCTCCCCAGCCACTGCACCATCCGGGATTCTGAGACCAGGTTTGTCAACCAGTTTTGCACCATAAAACTGCTCATGAAGTCAAAAATGAGTTTGGAGCAACTTGGTCTGGGGGTGAACACCACTACAATGGATTCCTGGGCTCAAGAACTGTCGATTAGCACCATTTTCGAGTCCAGAGGTTAAAGGGGGGGGGGCAGTTATGGGTGTATACCTGGGAGTCAGTGCCACGCGCGCAAGGGTGTGGGCCGTCGGAATGTAGGAAAGCATTACCGACCCCTCTTTCCAGGCTTACTGTCCGCTTACCAGTCTGGTAAGCGAGATGGTAAGCCCTGGCTTACTGTTTGATTAAGCCAGCGTTAATCGGCTGGTAATCTGAGTTTGGTAATGCTCGTTTTTTAAAGCTAGGTAAGTGAGTCAGTAAGCCTGCACTTACCAATTTGGTAAGCGTAGTAAGCCTATGGCAAGCCTGGTAATGCTTTTCACATAAATGCTATTCAAATTGTCAGTAAGCCAAGGAAAGCCATTGATAAGCCTGGTAATGCTCTATGAATGCAGCATGGGTGACCTGCTTCATAGTAATGCACCCGGTAAGCCTGCGTGCTTGCAGATTGGTAAGCCATGGAAAGCCACTGATAAGCCTGGTAATGCTCTATGAATGCAGCATGGGTGACCTGCTTCATAGTAATGCACCCGGTAAGCCTGCGTGCTTGCAAACATAGTAATGCACCAGGTAAGCCATAGGAAGCCACTGATAAGCCTTGTGATGATGAGGGTGGTTGTTTGAAAGCCCAGGCTCTCCCCCCAGTGAGTTGCTGGCCATACCAACCTGACAGGTTAAAGAAAAATGCAGGAAAGGCTCTGGTGGATGTGTGAAGGAAGAGCACTTCTCGCTGGAATTTCGGTGTGCAGCACTTAGCGGCTTTTTATGAAGCTCGCGATTTCAAGTGCGTCTAGTGACTAGAATGTACAATTTTTAAAATAATATCCAGGCCAATACTAGCGCTGCTTTGTGATTGACCCTTCTGCAGATGTTTGGCTGTCCCAAAACTCCCTCTCCGCTCCTCCCTCTCCTCAGTCCTGTCACCCGCTGGAACCAAGGCACAGCTGGAGCAGCTACATATGGTGCTGGCCAGCTCCACCACTGTGTAGCATTGGTAACTGCATGACTGCAGCATGTGCATGATGCCCCTCCCTGCCCTCCACAGGATGCTCCTTGCACAGATGGGCACTGAGCATGATAGAGTATGCACCACTTACATCTACTGATGCTGTGCATGTGCGTGCAGGGAAAAGAGGAGGCTGAGCAGGAGAAGCAATCCCCACCGATGATTACCACCACTCGCTCCTCTCTCCCTTTGTCTACGCTGCAGCTCACACCATCGAGGATTAAGCATGCTGTGTTCGTTGCTGCAGGTGTGCGCGTGCGAAGGGCGCGCTTGCATGGCGGGTCAACCTTGTGGGAGCAGATACAACTTCAGCACTTGGCGATTTTGCAACTAAAACGAAGTGTGTTTGAATACACAGGATGCATCCCGCGGGGGCCGTGGAGGCGTCCACACCTGCGGACCCCTGGGAAAATGGCAGGTGGAAAACACGACGTCAGGATTACCAGGCTTGCTTAATCAGAAATTAATGCACCTCAATACTTGCAAGCATTACCAAAATGGCTTTCCAGTAAGCCAAGAACAATAGACCAAGGTCACTGATAAGCCAATTGGAAAGCACAGCGCCAGGCTTACCAGGCATGCTTAATCGGAAATCAGTGAAACTTTAGAAAAAAGCATTACTGAGATAGCTTTTTAGTAAGCTAGGGAGTAAGCCATAAACACAAAGCTTACCGGTACCAGCTTTCTGATAAGCCAATTGGAAAGCACAGCACCAGGCTTACCAGGCTTGCTTAGTCGGTAAGCAGTGAAACTATAGAAAAAAGCATTACTGGGATAGCTTTCTAGTAAGCTAGGGAGTAAGCCATAAATACAAAGCTTACCGGTACCAGCTTTCTGGTAAGCTGGTGGAAAGGCTTCAACCCAGCCTTAACAGCCGGATTAGTAGTAAGCTGTGGTAAGCCTGTGCTTTCCAATTAATCGGCGTTAAGCCTGCTCTGGTAGTGCTTTTTTTAATAAATTTGGACCCAAAATCATAGCAAAAAGCATTACCATCCTTGGCTTACCATGGGTTAATGGTAAGCCATGGCTTACCAGCTCAATTATCAATCCGTCTTAATTGGTAAGCCATGTCTGGTAAGCGGTGGTAAGCTGTGGTAAGGGGGTCGGTAATGCTTTCCTACATTCCGACGGCAGCAGGGGGTGTGGAGACAAAAGTGCAGCAAATCATTCCAGACTTCCAAGGTAGTGGCAATGTATGATGTATCATTGCTTGGTGAAGTCAAGAGGGCAGTTTGTGGACTTGCAAGCCTGTTGTGGGTGCCTGGAAGGGCAGGTATGCATGGGCGTCCGCTGCTCAATTTTTGGCCTATAACTCTGCTGCAACTCAACTTTTCATTGCGCTGAGTATGCAGATGGATGGGGAATTGAAAAAGGAGCAGATTGATACCCTTTCCTTGTGCAGTATTTGGAGGGAAGGGGGGTGGGTGGTCCTTTTGGGGCTCCCGCCGAGAATTTTGACATGGTGTCCACTACTTTGTTTCTACCCTCCAAGGGGAGTCCTGCTGGGTGGTTTTTATAATAAATGTGAGTGTGATGAAGTCCAAGAAAAAAGCATGCTCTCTTCTATTGCAATTGCCTTGAGAGGTGTAAGCTGCGCAGAAAACACAAGGACATTTTATTGACCTTTTCAAGCTTTTACATACTTTTGCCAGGCTTCAAAACACTGACTTTATTCCTTTCTTGGCGAGCTTTCACACTAGGACTGATTTTGAGATCAATGCTTTCCTAAACCAAAACTCGTATAGTTTTTCACAACTTTTGATGCTGGTCGAGAAACTTTCACTAGCAGCCAATCAGCCAGAGTCTCGGGCTGTAGGCCTACCCCCCTGTAACCCTTGTCATGTGTCTTCCCCAAACAGGTTGGAACAAAAAAGTAGCAGTGGCCTCTGCGTTGAGAATGGCAGAGTAGATAGCATGTTGCAAGGCTCTAGTTATACCCCATCGTTAAATTTCTAAGCCATAAGGAAAATCAAATCACTTTTTGGGCCCAATCATGAATAGGAAAAGAAAGCCCACTCCCTGCAGGAAGGCAGCATTTTTTAGAATTCATTGAATGATCAGAAAGCAATTTTTCTCATAATCTAGAAAGACGCCCAAATGTCACAATAAAAGATTTAGGAAGTGCAAAAGTATCCGAGCAAAAAAACCTCAGCTGCCCATGAATAGCAATGAACAGCAATATAAAGCTACTAGTCGAAACTCCATAGCATGGACATTCAATCTGTGCTCTCTTAAAAAATAAAGAATTGCATAAGACACCACAGATATTTGCCAGAGTTGGCTGAAAAGTAAGCCAGTTTTGGCAGCTCTGTGCCATTTTGCTAAGCTACGTGCTCTTGATACAAAAGTTTGGAATTCGTATTAGCGCTGGACATTGGCTAGAGGAAATGACTAGGTAGCATGCCCTGGTCACTAGATCGGGTTCTACTTTCACACTACAGACCTGCCTGACACCAGGTTATAGCCATCAACTACCACCCAGACTAAGCCCAGACCAGACTCTGGGTGAGACCAGACATCGTGATGACCTCTATTTGCAAACAACACCTTGTGCGCATGCTGACCCACAACGCAGCTTATTAAGCACGTTGTAGCATTTTACAGGCTGGTATGTGTCATCCGTGCAAAAGCAGCAGCAGCTCACATCTGGCATGCACAGCGCCTCCTGTGTACCCTCTAGATGTGCATTTCAGCTGCTCACTCACCCCCCACCCCCCACATCAACAAATTTGCAACACGTAACCATTCCCGCAACATAAAGCATTCAATAACAACAACAGTGCACACTGCCACGCACGCACACAGAAATTCCCATGCTGCTGCGCTTTGCAAGTCATCTGCGCCGGCTCCCCACATCATGATGCTATCACGGCATGATGCTATTTTATCTACACAGCCATCCTGCTGGTACCTTGCCCTATGCTGCGCCCTCATGACGTCTCCACTTCTTGATTTATTCGTCTGCTCCACAGCACGCCCATTTATGTCAGCCGTAGCAAAACGCGCACCCAAAAGACAACAGACTTTTGCCTGTGTCTTGGCCTGTTTGCTTGACCTGTGTCTTGCCCTGTTTACAGGTGCATGGCCTAGCACTTATCACAATCATATTTTACAAGATTCAACCCTCCTTAATCCCCGTCATTCCATCAGCTGCATTGCAGATGTACAAGGCGCACTGCCCTGGCACCCCTCTTTGCAGTGCACCACAAAAATGTATGCCGCCCAGGCACCTCTTTACAGTGCACCACCTCTTTGCAGTGCACCACCTCTTTGCAGTGCACCACAAGTGCATGCCGCCTGGGGTCTTAACTGCAGGGCATGCTTCCAGATGTCTGGGACTGTTGCACATCACCGACAGATGATCTGTCACAGGAGCACACAAAGACACCATTCCCACGATTGCACTGCACAAAAAAACTGCGACGTCGTGACTGCACACAGGAGCGCTCGCACAGCCACAAGGGGAAACAGCTACATGCATCGTTACAGCGCTACAGCCAGCAGACAACATTGCAGTGTTGCGTACGAAAGCACAGTGCTGTCAATATGCACAAAGGCATCTGGCACAAAAAGCACAAGGCCATGGAGGGAAAACAATGGCCGCACATGCTTTGCTCCGGCTATATGGCCTGCAGACAACTCGCAGATATTGTGAAGCCTGTCCAGGCAACATTGTTGCATGAGCAGTCATCTTGGCTTACACAGAGTGCTCGCCCATGCATTGCTCACGCGTTACGATACGCTATGCTACGCTATGCTGGAGCAACCCTGTTGGAGCTCCTGTTGCTGCGGGGCCCAGCGGCGGCAGCAGCAGCTGCTTCAGCGCGCCCGCCACCCAAGCACAGCATCGAGCGCAGCCACCAACCCAAAGTCTTGAGTGGTTGCTTCTGGGGCACGGATGGAGGCAAAAGCGTGGGAGCCGTGGGCATAAGTGTTGTAGCAGTGGGAGTGGGAGGAGAGGGTTGAGGCTGCCCCACAGAAGAATCGCTCTCACCTACCCAAGGTCCAGCCACCATGCACTCATGAGGCACTGCAGCAGAGGCCGGCGGTCCCCCAAGGGGGGCATCATGCTGGCTGGATTGTTGCGGCTGGGGGCTGTGGGAGGGCTCGACAATTTTGATTTGTTGCCTGTCATCCTGAGGAGGCAGCCGCAGATGCTGCCGCTTCTGCTGCTGCTGTTGCTGCTGCTGCGTGTCAGCTGCTGGCTCAAGCTCTGCTGGAACGCCCATGCGCTTCCGCTCGTGCAGAGGACCATGGGAATGGTCCTGGGTGGGCAGGTGCTGGACGTGTGTATCTGCATCAGCTGGGGTGAATGGGGTGTGAGGCAGGAGTGGGGAAGTGGGTGGCAGGTGCGGCGAGGTGGGTGGCAGGTGTGGTGAGGCGGGCGGCAGGGAGTTGAGGTTTGTGAGGGGCCAGGGTGCATGGGGGCAATCGCTGCTGGCACTCTCTGGTTTCATCCTGTTGCGTGGTTTGGTGTTCGGCATGATAGGGGGTAGCCGCTGAGGCGGCAGGGGAGGGGAAGAGATCAGGTTAGACGGAGGAGGAGCGCCCTCTTCACCCTTGTCTGCCTCCTCCTCCTCCTCCTCCTCCTCCTCCTCACCCTCGTTCTCACACGGCTCCTCCCCCTCATCCTCCTGTGATGAAAGATCAGCATCATCAGACGTCCGGCTCTCCTCGTCCACATCCGCAGTGTCAGTTTCAGACAAGCTGTCGGGGGCACCATCAGGGTGAGACGCAAGGGGCCCCTCCCCTCGGGCAAGCTGAGCCGTGAGCTCGACGGTGGGCAGAGCGCTTGCAAGCTCCTTTGCAACCGCAACAAAGTTGGAGGTGATGCTGTGCATGCCGTCAGCGGTGATGGCCTGTGCATGCGTGCGCGCGTGTAGGTGTGTATGTGGTGTGCGTGTGTGCACGCTTGAAACACGTTCATTCATGGTTTGCAAGGAGTGCCTGAAGGGCTATACGTACTCACGCGCAGCATGTCACAAGCAGGACCTCGGGGATTGCTTTTGTAACTCGAAGTACCTTAGCAAACGTGTACATCTGATGCCGGCGATGAAAGAGCACTGGCCTGCATATGTGATGGCCTCAGTTTTTGAGCTTCTCTAATTCAGGTCTATCAGTGTAAGGATCTGCAAAAGGTCCAAGCATGTCTGGAATATGCCTGCTGTCTGATGCGTTTTGAAATGCCTACACATATGTATAGAGCACTGACACATGCACCCAGAGGAGAGCCTCCGCTGTTGTGTAAGTCCCCACAGGAGGGTATCTGAGCCTGAAAACACGTGTTCTATTCTGGCTCCTGAGGGGCAAGGTATCTTTCATGGGGGCAGACCAAAAAAACACAGAAGCCAAAACCGGCCTGTGTGGCCTCCCAAACAAGACAGCAGCTGGAGAGAGGGAGGGAGACACACTAAAAGCACAGCCAAGGCAAAAGGCAGGCAGGCAGGCAGGCAGGCAGGCAGAGCACACAAAGAAAACCAGAGCAGGCCTGCTGCAGAGGAGGTCTGAGAACAACAAGGGGTGGGAGCAGAACTAAGCCCAAGAGGGTCTGCAAATGCCCCTAGAAAGGAAAAGATGGTGCAAGAGCGGCAATAAGGACATTTCACTTTTCTCACTTGCCTAAAATAACCTCAAATTTTCTGCTAGGCAGAGAACTGAAAACTTTTCTGCATACTCCAGCTGGCTGTTTTCAAGCTTGGGTTCCTCTAAAAGCTATCT
This sequence comes from Dunaliella primolecta, assembly GCA_914767535.2. Taxonomy (NCBI): domain Eukaryota; kingdom Viridiplantae; phylum Chlorophyta; class Chlorophyceae; order Chlamydomonadales; family Dunaliellaceae; genus Dunaliella; species Dunaliella primolecta. Next base: position 4,767,290 of record OU611762.1, read on the forward strand.
TTTGCTGTCTGTAGCACTTGGGTTTGCAGCCAGTTGGGGTACACATGCCTAGTAAGCCCCGGGAAGAACCCTACTTTTTACCAACAAACCTCCATTTCGGACCATTAACTGCACCGAATTGGGTGATTTAAAGTGATGTGGAGTCTCTGTATAAGAATCATCATTGCAGAAGAATTGGAGTGAAAAGACCCAGTGATTGGTGAAGTAGAGAATTTGAGCCATTTTCCTTTTAAAAATCCAGCACATGGGGTGCCAAAAAGGCCATTCTTGGACCTCCTTCTTTCCTTTTTTTGAATATACAGGATGTTTGCATTATACATGGATGTTACAAGTACAACATTTTGGTGGTCCCAGGGTGGAGCTGTAGGCCTGTTTTGGGTGATCTGAGGCCAGGAGAGTGATCCGGGGTCCTCCGACTTTCATCACTTTTTGGTGAGTGCAATATTTTTATGAAAAATATGGTCGGCATGGTCCGATTTGAGAAAGAAACTCGAGAAAGAGCATGTCCGGCAAATAGGCCATCTGGCGAGTTGTGGCGAGTTCCAATATTGTGAAAATTTCCAAGTCAGCTTCCTTTCAAAGCATACCTGTTCATGGTGCTTTTGATCAGCTGCATGCAGGACATGAAATCGTGGAAGCCGCAAAGCATGCCCCTCCAGCCTTAGATACACACCTTGTTCTTCTCATGCCGGACCTTGAGCATGCTAGGCCTGCGTAGCAAAAAGCCAGCACACCTTGCTTGTGTATCATGCCCTGAGTCCTGGTATCTATCTTGCATGGATGCAAGGTTAATGCCAAGGTTCTCATAGTCCTTCCAAAAAACACCTTTCCCCAAACGCTGACTGCAGAGACTGCATGGTAGTGGAGCACAGCCAGCTGGCATGCAGCAGAAAAGCTGGGCACTACAAGCAAAAGCAAGTACAAAATCAGACGTCCAGAATACTGGTATGTCACAAACAGCAGGCATGCAGGCACACACCTTAGACGGCACAGCAAGGTCTTCAGTGTGCTAAGAAGTAGGCACACAAACTACTGACAGCTATAAGCAGATATGCAGACGCACCATGGGTGGCACAGCAAGGTCTGCAGTGCGCTCAAGAAGTAGGCACACAAAACATATGTAGGAATGTAGACGCACCATGGGCGGCACAACAAAACCTTCAACGTGTGGAGCCTCTGCTTCTGGGATGCCTGCAGCTGCAGCCCCTCCTCAGCAGCATCTGTCCCAGAGGATGGGGCTCTGTGGCTGCTGTCTTGGATGTCTTTAAGTTGCTGCCACAGCTGTATAAGCTCTGACACCTGGAGGCCTCTGGGCATGGGCTGTAGAAAGTACCTGGTAATATGGCATGGCACACATCAACGCTTGTTGGGGACATGGCAGGGGCAGGCACCACTGAATATCCTTGGAAACCCTATGGCATAGGCTGTAGATGGGTATTGGGACATGACAGGAGTAAAGAGTTGTTTTGGAGGTCGCTGCAGGTAGTCCTTGGGGCAAGGCATAGTAGACTGTCAAATGCAGGAGTCCAGTGCAGATGGGCCCCACAATTCACCTTTGAGACCTGCGCAACAAAGTTTCCCACAGAGAAATGGGTGCGCGGATGCAAAAGCAGTACCCTGAGCAAGGTTCATAGCAATTTTGAGGACTGGTAAACAATACAAACAAAATGCACGGCATAGCATGCCAAGCTCTCTAGGCTGTACGCAAAGTGTAACACTTCAGTAACAAGCATTTCAGAAACACAACCCATGCTCCACTGTCGCTAATGAACTGAAAAGGGAAGCAGGTAAATGCTTCTCAGGCGTTTGCAAATGTGCAACAAGCATGCAAAGAATGGGAGCCAAATACAGTCCCAGAACGCCCAAACCCAATGCTGTATAAGTTGGGAAATTAAAATGTGGTTCATAGAAGGATTGCACAGCACTTGGCTGTTTACCTGAGTCTGATGCACCCCTAATGGTCATTATAGAAAACAACTGCTTGCACAACAAATGTATGGCCCAGCCTACAGGAGGTCTGTTCCTTGGATTAGGCAGCATACTTCTGCCTTGGCAGTAAAGGCACAGTTTGCTTACATCGAGTTCAAGGTGTGGATCCTCACAGCTACCGAGTTACCATTTGTGCTTGCTAGGTCTAGCTGGGCTTCACCTCATTGCAGTTGCATTGGTGATGGGAGTCCTCGCCAAACTCACCAGGGCTTGCCTGAATTTCTCCCTCTGCCCCCTTTCCTCCTCTCCTTGATGAGCAAGTGGCCAACTACCTTTCCTGTTGACAATGGAGCTGGCAGAGTTACACCACCTGACAGAGAAGGTGGTGCTGGTTGCTGACCCTGTGATTGAGTACCTTGCTGCTGGCGTTGCTGCTTCTGAATGATGAAACAGTGCAGGGCGTTGCTTTTGGCCTCATTTGCTTTCTGCGCACAGACAGGAAGTCAGGCAAGACTCTTGGGCTCAGTTATGCCGGCTGGTCAACATACGCATCGGGTCTGTAATGAAGTCAATGATGCAGTCACCAAAGCTCAATAAACCACCATTGAAGAGAAATCAACTGTTTATCCAGCAGGCAAGCATCAGCCATTTATCCATGCACCATATCTTGCACAGCTCTGCAAACATGAGGCCACGTTAGGCAGGTACAAGGGCAGAGAGTTCTCTTACCATCCTGTCTGCAAGGTAGTTTGCAGCAAAAAGTGAGGCCTGATTTTGCTAGCGAGAACTCCGGCAAAGGATGCTTGTGGACAAGCACATGAATTTGAAGGTGTCTGAGGAGCATGCAGTGCGGCCTTACATGGCTGCCCAGCAAATGAATAAGGTGTTTGTGCATGAACATGATCTAAGGAATAGGCCACATGCTCTGATTTGGCTCTCTATGGTGTATGGCATTCCGGCTGGGACGTACGCATGCCAAATGTGGGGTACAGAGTACTTACGAGAAGGCAGTGAGTTCAAAAGCCAATTACAAAAAAGGCAATTATGCTCTTTAAGGCATTTTCTAGGTGTGAAGAGTACTGCCACGAACTGGCCAGTATTGAGAGAATGTGGCCAAGAGCCCTTACAGATTTATTGGTTTAGGGCTACTGTTAGGTTTCTGTTAAAATTTTGTTAAATTTCTGTTAAAATTTTCAACAATATGCTTGTTTCTAACAGTGAAACACTACGCCGAGTGCTGAAGGCAGATTTACACCTTGCTGATAGGGACGAGTCCTGTTGGTCTGCACATGTGTCTAAGTCATTTAGTGGCATGCGCAATGAGGAGGTGTTTAAACAGAAATTACTGAGTGCTTCCAAGATACCCCATGCAGGATTTTTTAGGGGATTTGAGGTACAGACAGCAGAAGGTTTGGAGGGAAGCGGATGCCCTAAGTCCCTGAGAGATGAACAGAAAAGCAGTGACTTACCATCATTGGTGTGGGAAACCTTTGAATCAAACACCACGCACACCCTTCTGTATCCCATCGTACTTATTTAAGGATCTGGATAAAGGAGTCATGAGGAATTTGAGTACCGATAGGTTTAGGCTTCGTGCCCACTGCTTGAAGGTCGAGTCCTGTAAATGGTTGGGTGGTTCAAATATTTGTGATAAGTGTGGATGTGCTAAGTCCAGGACGAGAAACATGTTCTTTTCTATTGCAATTGCTGTGAGTTGTGTGAGCTGCCCAGAAAATACAAGGACCTGTTCATTGATCTTTTAAAACCATTACATACTTTTGCCCAGCTTCCAAACATTCAATATATTCCTTTCTTAGCGAGCTTTCACATTTTGACTGATTTCAAGGTCAATGCTTTCCTAAATCAAGACTCGTACAGATTTTCAAATTTTGTCAGAATTGGTTTCAATTTTTGATGCTGGATGAGAATGTTTCACCAGCAGCCGATCAGCCAGATTTTCAGGCTGTAGGCCAACCCCTTGTAACCCTTGTAACCCTTGAATTCTAATCCGGTTGCATCGTGAGATGCGTGAGGAATGATGTATTACACAGCACGTCGCAAGTACCGTGCCAGTACTAAAGTATTGTGAGCACACTTCATTGCAAGTTCCTGAAATGATTACATTAATATATTCGAGTATTAGGTCTTTGCGAGTGGCCTCTGAACACTGCAAAATTTACAAAGTTGTGCATATTAGCGTCTCTATCTGGTTCCCTGCTCCTACTCACCCCCCCTCATTCATCTGCTCATCAGTAATTTCCTCAGAGGACACTTCCAAGGGCTTACATGCCCTCCCTTACCACTGCCCCCCCCCTTACCTACCTCTAGCCTTCCCCCTGCTCGCCCCTTCAGCAGCATTCTCACTTGAACCTGGGCCTCTCCCTTTGCCCTGCCTCCCCTTCCACGGCTGCTTGGAGGGGGGAGGGGGAGCAGACCTTGCAGCAATGGCATTAGCCACTTGCCTGCTTATGCACCCTGGCCCAGACAGTGCCCTGGGCGGGCCCTCCTCGCGCTTTGCTTTATACAACCCACATCAAAAAGGGTCTTATGCCGCTTCTCGGCGTTGGGTTCCACCCTGGGGCCCAATGGAGGGCGGGATGTATACGTGGGTCTTTGCGAGGCTCTCAGAAAAGTAATTTAAAAACGGACTTCATATTGCGAAGGCAGCCAGAATTTATTTATTTATTTCGCAATACTCCCAGTACTGGCACGAAAGGCCGAAATAGGCCAAAAATGCTGTGGCGCTAAGCGCGGGCAGGAGAAGGAAGAACGGGTCGTGCCCGAGTGAGTCAAGAATCATAACGTCGGCTTTGCCAAACAGCTGGACGAACACAGATAAAATTAGCCAGAGGCAAGTTGAAGAGAGAAACTGGAAATACAAAAAGATGGAGAAGAAATACTGAGATGCAGGAAAATACCCACGTCACACATCTCACTTCCTGCAACCTCCAAGAACCTGAGTTCTTATGCAAGCAAAGAACTCAGTGACTCCAGCAAGATGTGGCTTGCAAAAACAAAAAGAGTGGAGAGATGGGCTTCAGGCTTGGCTTTGCATGCTGCCTGCGCACCTCCGATTCTTGGTGCTGCTTCCAATGAACATAGAAAAAATTCGGAGAGGTGGGATCTAAGAAGAAGGTGGAGGAGCCTGTTTTAAAGAAAGTTGCCTTTTGGGTTGGATTTACAGCACACACTGGAAGCAGGGTACCCAACATACCAAATGCCCTTACTTTCATCAAAGTGCAAGCAATTTCTCTCATCAGAGTGCAGTCAACGCATTGCTGGGACACTGCCACTATCAAACCCTGGATTTACCTCTAACGGGTCCAGGAGGATGTTGTCTGTGTTCAGGACCGATGCAAATTGCGCTATCAGCATCAGATCATACATTGCACTTACCTCCGATAAAGCCATGAGGTTTTCGGCCCTTGTCAGGCCACCCTTAGACCACGGCATGATGTGATCCATGCTGAATGCTGCTGGGCTGCCAGGCACAGCATCCAAAGCCACCACATTCCCGTACACATCCACACGGAAGTGCTGCAGCAGCTCCTACAAAAGATAAGTTGCCAAGAAGTTGGTAAATTTTAAAAGGGTTGTGCACAGCATCCAGGGCCACCACATTCCCATACACATCCACACGGAAGTGCTGCAGCAGCTCCTGCGAATGACAGCTCAGGTTGACCATGACAATCATTCATTGAAGGCATGGATAAGTCTTTTTGTTTCAGCTCACCGACTAAGAGGACTGCCATTTGGCTCTGCATAAAAAAAATGAACATTCTTGTCCTACTGTGAGATTCGACAGAACAGCATCTCCTTTTCCATTTTATAGGTGTAAAGGGCTGTGGAATTATAAGAGGAATGCTGGTGCCGCGGAATTTTTAAAGAATGCTGGGCCTTGCCCCAAATGCAAAAGCGAGAACACATTTTACAAGCACTACGGTCTTGATTTGGTCAACCTCTATCCTGTTGTCAAAAATATTGCATGTATCAGCTCAGTTGCAATATGGTATCAGCTATCATGCAAAAATGCTCTATCTCCCATCTTTTCATCCAGTAGCAAGTGTAAACCCAAACAGGGGAAAATGCGTGTAAAGTAATCATGCCTGCTTTCTGACAATTCTGACAATTAGCAATTGGGTAGCTGCCCAGCATGCAATGCATCATACAGCTGGCTGGAACACACGAAGTTGATTCCGAAGCCAACCAAGCTGCTTGGTATCCGTATGCACTTTTGTGTGTTTGTTTGGTGTCCTGCATTCATGTTTTATTAAGGCTCAGTTGTCGGACTCACAGAAGATGACAAAAGCCCCTGCACACTGGGTGTTAGATGTGCACAAGGCTGGTTATGAAAGTAACACGTGCAGGTGCTAAAACAGGAAGCTAAAGCCCAGCGCAGAATGACCACACCACAATTTCTACAAGGGTGAATAGAGTCACCTCAAGCGAGACGTTCATCTGGACACATGGCTGAGCTGGCAATCTACTTGACCCACTTTGAGGGTTTATTCCTTTTTCTTGTGCTGGTGAGGCTCTTAGCACTGACCACGGAGCTTCATGGATGTATCCTGTTGGTTTCCAGTGCTAGTTTATTTTCTTTTATGTTAACATTTGAGCTGGTGTGAGTGGCAGACGCCGTTCCCTCACAACAAACACATGCTCACCAAGAGATGGCCACGGCTTCCGCGAATGGCCTTCACGCACCTCAGGAATTGCACCATAAGCATGCATCAATCGTGTTCTGTACAAGTGCTCCAGGCGTGCCCACGCCATGCTGCGTGCATGCCTTGAGTTGCATTTCGCCCGCTCCTTTGTACTTTCGCGACCTGAGATCGTGATCGTGCACGGATTGGTGTGTGTTTCAGCTTCAGACAAGATGCACACTTCAGGGGGGGGGGGGGGGGGCTTCCAAAGCACATTGAAACCTGATCAGAAGCATTCCTTCCCAAACTTCAACATGACATGGAGCCTGCGCGGCTGAGCTGGGAAAAGGGGCCGCTTGCAGGAGTGCCTCGACATGAACTTTAAGGCAAACATGCCACATTCCTGATCAAACTTTACCTACCATTCCCCCATTCATTCGGTACGTTGAACTTTTGCAGGAAACGCCTCCGAAGGTCTACCTGCACAATCATTTTTTATGAAGCTTCAACTCTGATTCAAATGTACTACGAATTGACAGCATCATTCTACTTGAAGGAAAAAATGGGAGCAGGCGTTTCAAAAACTGGAACCTGAGGACATAGAAGTAGAGCCTCTTCAAAACGTTGCTGACATTGTCAAGCACACAGCGTGTGTACGCTGAGAAAAGGATTGCCACTCATTTGAGGGCACCAAATGCACAAGCTCTTATGGGGATTGCCTGCAGGTGAGTATGATGAAGGCTTGCCTCAGACACAGTGCTCACATGAACAAGCCACAGTGGGACCCACCAGCTGCTTGAGGCTGAGCTGTGTTACACCTGGCACAGGGACAAGCTGTCCATCTAAGGGGGCCAGATCAGCACAAATATGCTTGGCAGTGATGCGCCACCAGAAAAGCGGCTTTGTGAAGTTCACACAGTAGGAGTCATCGCCGCCAGCTGATACTGTTGCAGAGGCGAGGTCTTCTGGGTAAACAATAGGCATCTGAGAGAGATCATAGGCTGTGCTCCCTCCCCCCTCCTCGAGAGCAGCAGGGAATGCACGCTGCTGGCTTTCTTGGTCTTCCAAGTACCACAAAGTGGGCTGAAGGCTCCTTTGATGCCCCTGGCCTCTGCCCCCTCCCTTGCTCCTGCCCTTTCCTCTGCGCCTTCCCCGCTCCATTCAAATCCCAGTGCTAGTAGCTTACTGCTTGGCGTTTGAAAGCAACTAGACATCCTGCAATGTATATGTGTTTATGTGTGTGCATGTGTGAGTGTGTGTGTGTGTGTGTGTGTGTGTGTGTGTGTGTGTGTGTGTGTGTGTGTGTGTGTGTGTGTGTGTGTGTGTGTGTGTGTGTGTGTGTGTGTGTGTGTGTGCATGCATGCGTGTGTGTGTGAGACGTGCTCTACCTTTATGCATAGGCTGCATTTCAGCAGGATGCATCATCCTGCTGGAGTATTCAAAGTCATCGAGGTACCATGCCCAATTGTGGTCAAGCTTGAAAAAAATATTTTTTTGCAACCATATTTGTGCTTCTGTCAAAAATGAGAGCTGCCGACATGTAAATGAGGAAACTGTGCAGGATTTGTTACCGAGACATCTTAGGCAGTATTATAATGTCCTTTACAAAATAATGGTGTTGATATAAATTTCAATAATTTTCTTAAAATATGTATGCAACAGAATGGGCCTGAAATTTGCGAGCGAGTTTAATGGCATGTTGGTGGTCAAGTCCCAGTGTTTTAACTAGTTTAGGGTATGCTCAGTATAACAGGTCCCACCAATACCATAAAGGATGATATATAACGTGACAGCTTTTCCATTAATCTTCTTGCATAGATCTGCATGCTGGTTCTGCCGCCTCCAACTGTTGCCCATGCCTAGTGTCATCACAGTATTTAATTTCTACCAAGTGTATGTGCCGCTAATTTGCACTCAGTTGGTGGGGTTGTCTGCGGGTGGCTGTGGGGTGAAGCGTACAACGCCTAACAGGTATGTGCTGCGGGAGTGTGGACATGTGCTGCGGGAATGTGGTCATGTACCTTTGCAGTTATAGTAATTCCATGCAGCAATTAGGTTCTCTATGCTTTCAAAGTAAGTTGCTGCACAGCAACAGCACTGCATTCAGCAAGGTGCTACGAGCAGAAATCGATAATCTTTCTTGCAACTGCTTACTCGCTGTGTTTTTGTTCTGGGAAATTTTGTACTGAGCATACCCTCCAATTTGAACAACTTGTTCTGGTTGAACTGGGGCTGGACCACCAACGTGCAGTTACTAATGGTTAGTGAGGCACATCCATCTTGTGGAGGTCAAATACTGTGAAGAAACCAGGCCCAAGAATCAGCTGAAGGCATCCAAGCAACAGCACCGCGACCTCTGTTGTGATCTTTCAAGGGCCTCAGCTCAAGTCACCCTCCATGCCATTCTGTTTGGTGTGGGAGGGGTCATCTACACCCCCCTCACTTTAGAGCCTCTTAAAGAGCTTGGTCTTGACACTCATACAGCCACCAGGCTTGCTCTGAAGCTTCATGCCCATTCCGTCCAGTACGCTTGTAAGCTTGCTAGCACCGGAAGCGCTCTTGAGAATACTTCTCTCAACTCTCGTCACCAAGATCAGGCATGGGCTACTGCTAGTAACACTGATCCCCATTGACTTATTTCTTTTGTTTCTCGTGGTGAAGGACCCCTATACAAGTTGTACATATAGAAAAATACTTCAATAGCCAGGTTCTGGAGCAAAGTGCTTACCAGTCAGCCTCCATCCCTCCCCCACCAGCCCTTTCTGTCCTGTCCCCCAGCAGCTGCCCCTGGTGTGGGAATCCTGCACCCCCCGCCACCCCACCACACTGAGCAGCCGGCTAACTCCTACGCTGCTGCTGCTGCTGCTGCTGCCCCCTCCTCCACCTCCACACGACGCAGCCCTCTACCGGCTGCTGCTGCGGCCAATGCTGCTGCCGCAAGCACTGGCAAGAAGCACGCCAGGAGCAAGGATCCCTCTGGGGACACTCCAACCCCCAAGGCCCCCATGACTCGGATGAGGGCCCGGCTGGACCAAGGTCAGGGTGCCACAGCCGAGGAGGAGATCCAGCCCAACTACGCGCCCTACGCTCAGGACGACGGAGAGTACGGCGGTGATGTAGAGGGAGGGGATGATGAGGGGAGTGATGATGAGGGCCCGGAGTTCTTGGATCCAGAGGAAGCTGAAGTGGGCCTTGACCAAACATATAATGAATGGAAGAGTAGGAAGGGAAAGAAGGGAAAAAAGTACAAGGGTTAGGAAGGTGGCCGGCCTGAGCCTGGGCGTAAGCTCAAGCTCTTAGTATGGAATGTGCATGGGATTGGGGGGCGATCTGCTGATGCTAATGCAGAGCTCAAGGTTTTAGATGTATGCCACATGGTCAAAGACCATGACATTGCAGTGCTTACAGAAACAAGAACTGGTGATGCATCTAGGTTGCTGCAGCACTTGCCTGGCTTTACTTTGCACAACTTGGGAATGGCTAGAGAGAACGAAGGCAAAAATGGGTTTGGGATTGCTGTGTTTGTTGCGCCAGGCAGCTCAGATTATGTGCGCTTCCATAAAGTCAGTGAGCACACGCAGTGTATTTGGCTTCAATGTGACAAAAAGATGTTTGGGCTGGGGGAACATGTGATGATAGGTGCTACTTACATAAATCCTCTGAGTGGTTCGTTTACTTCTCGTGCTGTTCACTCTCACTATACTAATCTTTTTGAGGACGTGCTTGATGCTTTTCAGGTATCTTCGCAAGTCATTTTGTGTGGCGACTTTAATGCGCATGTTGGAGAGCTGAGTGAAGTGAGTGACGCGCATTCTCGGTTTGTGTTGGACTGCCCTGAGCTCCTTGAGACTAGGAGATGTGCGTGCAAGAGTGTGAACAAGGCAGGCCAGCTGTTGGTTGATCTAGCAGCTGCGACGAGTATGGCCATTTCTACTGGGCGTGTTGTTGGAGATGATGGGCAGCCCTCTTTCACTGGGCATTTTGGTGATAAGAGAAGTAGGCCAGACCATGTGTTGTTGTCTCCGGCTCTGCTCAAAATCGTACAATGTTTTGAGATGAAAGACACGCGTGCCTCAGATCACGCAGGCTTGAGCACTGTGTTTAGAGTGACTGATGAGGGTGGAGAAGGTGTGAATGCTCCACACCATGTGTGCAAAGCTGGAGAGTGTATCAACAAGTTAGTGTTGCGTTGGCAGCAGGATAAGGCCCAAGTTTACGCTGAGCACATTCGGGACAATGCTGAACTGCTGGCTCAATTTGATGAGGCAGAGAGGTCTGGGGATGTAGATAAATTGGCGTTGTGTGTGCGTTCTTTGATCATCCAGGCAGCGAGCAGTAGAGCTGTGGGCATGTCAGCCCGAGCAAAGTGTGTTTTTAAACGTGAGCGTAATAGGAAGGGTCCTCTAAACCCTGTGTGGTTCAATGAAGAATGTTGGGAGAAGCGTAGGGCTTTCATTGAGGCAGTGAAGCATGGTGAAGCCAGGCATGCTTGCAGATTTCTCAAGAGGGAGAGTATGAGGTGCAATCGTAGGATGAAGCGAAGGCACGCGAGACAGTTGCGGAATTTGTTTTTGGACAGGCTATTTCGGAAGGATCCGGCAGTGCACGCTTTACTAAAAAAGCACACCAAGCCTCACACAACCCCTGTGCCTGCTCCAGCTTGGCATGATCACTTACACAAGCACTTCAGAGCAAAGAGGACATTTGAAGAGTCTCGCCCATCTGCGAGGGATATGGCTGTGCCACTGGGCCGGCGCAACCTTCCACCTGAGGTCCTTCTCAGGCGGGGCGCGCAGTCTGGGTGGGCTCCTGAGCCAGATGAGTTTGAGATCCCTGATGTATCTGTGTTAGAAGGTATGTTGGGTAGTGAATTTCAGAAGTTGAATGTTGGTGCCTCTTCAGGCTTTGATGCGATCCCGATTCCTTTTCTTAAGCATGCGTGCTTGCCAGTGCAGTGTGGGAATAAAACCAAACAAGTAAATGTGCTGGTGCCTCTGTTGGCTCGTCTTTTTAAAGTGTTGCTGACTGAAAGTAAAGTGCCTGCGTGCTGGAAGGTTGCCAAGTTGAGCCCCATTCACAAAAAAGGGGAAGTGCTGAAACCTGGGAATTATAGGATGATTGCGGTTAGCGGTGTAATGTATAGGATTTATGCTAATGTGCTGAAAAATCTGGTGACAGATTGGTGTATGAAAAAGGGAAAGATTCCGGACACGCAGTTTGGCTTCTTTCCAGGAAGGAGCACTCTGCATCCTCTGTTCATTCTGAGGCACCTCAAGCATGCTGCGAAAAAATTGAAGCCACGGAATTCTTCCAGATTGCACGTTGCTTTCATTGACTTTTCTCAAGCTTATGACACCGTGCCCAGACAGCAGCTTTGGTCTCACTTGCAGCGCAATGCAATGCCGACTCCTCTGCTCAGTGTGATCAGAGACATGTATGATAATGATGAGTACATTCTAATGGATGGTGAGAAAAGGGCGCGCGTGCAGCCATCGAACGGTGTTAAGCAAGGTTGTCCTTTGTCCCCCCTTCTTTTCTCTCTGTACATCAATGATATGGGCAGAGAGATAAGTGAGGGCATTGAGGGTGCTGTGACTGGTGATAGAGTGAATGGTGTGTCCCACATGATGTACGCTGATGACCTTGGATTAACTACGAATGACCCTGGTGAAATGCAGAAGATGCTGAACAGACTCCGTGTGTAACCCCCAGAGAAAAGGGTTGACTGTAAACACAGCTAAGTCTGAGGTGGTGCACTTCAACAGTACGTCTGTCTCTCCTCTGCAGAATCCTTTTACGTATGATGGAGTGGTCCTTCCAGAGAAGGACAGGTTCAAATATTTGGGAGTGCTGTTGGATAAAAAGATGGATTTTAAGGTAGCTGAGGAGCATGCGGTGCGGCCTTATATGGCTGCACAGAGAAGGATTTCGGAGTTTGCCAAGGGTCATGACCTGAAAAACAGGCCTCATGCTATGCTCTGGTTATCTAAGGTGTATGGCATTCCTGCTGGGATGTATGCGTGCCAGGTGTGGGGAACTCATTACTTGAGAGAAGGCAGTGAGTTTGATAGTCAATTGCAGAAAAGACATCTGTGTTCCTTGAGGCGCATTCTTGGAGTAAAGAACAGTACTACAAATTGGCCAGTGTTGAGAGAGTGTGGCCAGGAGCCTCTGCAGTTCTTTTGGTTCCGTGCCTCCATCAAGATTTTTAATAGCATGCTTGACTCCAATAGTGAAGTCTTGCGTCGTGTGCTGAGGGCTGATTTAAGTCTGGCTTCTTTTGATTCCTCTTGCTGGGCTGCTGAAGTCTCTAATGCTTTTGGTGGGATGCGGAATGGTGATTCGTTCAAACAGAACATGCTGAGAGCTGAGAAAATCCCCATGCAAGAGTTCATTGGTGATTTGCGATACAGACAGCAGAAAGTGTGGAGAGGGGCCGATGTTTTTTGTCCTCGTGCAGTTAACGAGAAGGTAGTGACGTACCATAAGTGGTGTGGGAATTCTGAGAGTGGTCCCAGAGGTGCTCCTTTTTGTATCCCCTCGTATCTGTTCAAGGATTTGGACAAGCATGTTTTGAGAAACATTAGCAGATTTAGATTGCGTGCTCATCACTTGAGAGTGGAGTCTGGTAAATGGCTTGGGGGTTCAAGTATCTGTGATAAGTGTGAGTGTGGGGAAGTCCAGGATGAAAAACATGTGCTTTTCTTTTGCAAATGTACTGAGGTGCGTGAGCTACGCACGAGATACAAGGACCTTTTTGAGGAGATGTTCAAGACTTTGCGTGTGTTTGCTCCGCCTTCAAACGCTGACTTTATTCCATTCTTGGCTTGCCATCATACTATCACTGATTCTGAGATCAATGCTTTCCTAAACCAAGACTCATACAGACTTCTTAGATTTGTGTCAGACTTAGTCTCAATTTTTGATACTGGTTGAGCTTGTTTCACCAGCTGCCATCAGCCAGAGTCTCGGGCTGTAGGCCACCATTGTAAACCCTTGTAAACCCTTGTAAACCCACCAGCCCTTTCTGTCCTGTAACTTTGTGGTGGAGGGGACTCACGGCTCTTTTAAGCCAATGGGCCCGAGAATTTCCGTCAAGACAAGTTTTCTTTAATTAATGTAGGGAGAGCTTCCTTGCCTAGGCAGTTTTTCTTTCCTTTTCTGGGCAGCCTACGGTCATTCGGGAGCTTGTTGCTGACTAGAGAAGAAGGCTGTAAGGTGTCAGGTGTATGGAATGCTGATGCCTTGGCTGAGCACGGTAAGCACACAAGCAAACTAACTAAATACCACCATTTGGTTGTACTTCCTTTGGAATGAATTGTTGTCTTTCCAGCCCAAGTTTTCTGGAGTTGAGCATTTTATGGCCAGGTCTGGTTACAGGGTTCTTTGTTTCTGCTCAGCTGCCCTTGTAGGTGGATATAATGATGTAACCTTACTTCACTTTAAGAACCTTTGTCTGTCCATGGCACGCCCTTTTCTGTCTCCAGGTATTCGCAGCTTAGCTTAGGCAAGCACGTGCTGAGAAACACAGTGCGCTTTTGGTTCTATGCACACACCTTGAAAGTTGAGACGTAGCTGTGGGCCAGGCATGTGCAGCAAACATCAGAACGTGACAGGTGTGAATTAAAGAGGACTCGAGACGAATTGCATGCCCTGTTCTTTTGTTATTGCATTCCTATGTGTTCTCTTTGAAGAAATTTTGCACATCTGTTTTCTGACTTTTGAAGGGAGTCCCCATCATACACAGCATTTTCTGGATGAGTCAGGCATTTCTTACTGCTATCAAGCTAATATTGAGGACGTCTTTCATTTCCTGCAGATGCAGACTTATGAGGCTTATCGTCTTATTTCCAAAGGTATGGATTGTGTGTGTGTGTCTGGCAAAGTCCAGCAGGTCATCATCCAAACTACTTGGCAGAGGGTCAAATCCCATTGTATCCTTGCAACCTTATTATAAGGTATGACACCAAACTTGGTAATAGTGTTCGATGCTGTTTGAGTGCATGACCGGCGCTCCACCAGCCAAGGTGACCACATAATACCGGGGTGTTGGCCTCTTGCAATTCTCTCTGGTACCTTTCGTGGTAAGTCATCCTTACGTTCATCACAGATAGCCTAAGTAAATGTCTACTGATGTTTACCAGATCACTTGCATGGCCTGAATTTGACCTGGAAAGCACGAGGGGGCTCCATGAACTCAATTTAGATAAATTAGCACAGGAACAAAATGCTGAAGCAATTATATAATCCTGAAAAGCCGAAGGTAGATAGAAAACATAAAGCAGTCACCAATAAAATAAGAATCATTACCGTGATGGTAAACGGAGGGGAGCGGAGCGGAGCAGTTGCAAGAAAAAGGAATGAATTGGCGGCATGGTGGGCTCCCCAATGGGAAAAGCTGGTACATCACTGGAGCAACAATAAAAAATAAACTACAAGCCACATACCCTATCCTGCATGGATGCTTGATAATGGCCACATCTACAGAGATGCAGTGCGTGGACAGCAGCTCCTTATTGATTGTCTTGGCAGCATTGTGCAAATCTCTCCTGCCCAGGCACGAAGCAGCAGCCAGCAAACCCCAGGGACAAACAAAGATGGCTGTTTGTCTGTTTGCCAAAAAACTTTAAAATGCAAGACACAACAAAGACGATGCCTAGGTGCAAGGATGCAAAAGCACTTGAGACACACAACACACACAGCCTGGGAAAGCCTGGCATTATTGCAAGATGGAAAAATGCCAGGAGGTGCTCCTTGTTTCCAAGGTCCTTCTTCAGTCCAAATAAAATTAAAATTATTGGCAAGCAGCACCATGCACATGCACTGTTTCTGAATGTTGTTTATTAAGCATGATGTGCACCCTTTTGCAGGGTGGCACATGACATCAGAATTCAAATAGCAGAGGCAGCAGCAGCAGCAGCAGCAGCAGCAGCTAAACACGACTGACATGCACAGCACTCTTGTCCATCTACCGGATGTGCACACTGCTTGCCGGCATGCACACATGCAAAACAACGGATAAGCGGTAATTTGTACATTTATGAGGCATGAAGCACACAAAGCAAACCAGCATCATGACAGATGGCAGTGAATATTGGCAGTGGAGGAACTGCTGCATGGTGCGCCTTGCAAGTAATCAGCGCCTGCTGACTCCATACTGGTTAGGTAAGCAGCCATCTTGCGAGCCCTATTTTGCTGTGATTTCAGAACATCTCTACCTTACCATCTATGGCTTTTTTTGCTGTTCAGAGTGCTCAATCTCAAAGCCATAGTAATGCAAACGTTCATTTGTCCTGGCCCTAGAAAGGTGCCAGAAGTTACAGCTCGAGCTTATGCACAGCGGCAAGCTTGCGGTTTAACACATATCACAACCAATGCCATTCTACCACACATGTTATCCGGTCACTTGAAGCACCCTAATCAGCTGTGCCTTATTAAACGAGGTGGACTAATCACTGGAGTGCACTGCCCTTGATTGAAGGTGATTGAGGTCTGCATGCAAGGTCTGCATGCATGCCAGCCTTTCCTGGTGCCTGCAGGCACTGTACCATGCATGGAAAACAACCTTTTCTAGCAACTATAAGTGATATACAAATGCAAAACAGCCTCTCCTGGTACATGCTAGCCGGCTGCGATGTCTCATGAACCCAGCTGATGGGAATTTGTGCTGCAGCACGAGCTTTTAGTAAGCCAAGCACAGCCACTCGTGTGAACACTGACTACTGTGTGAAGAATGACTACCCTGCCAGGGAAGTGATGTGAACACTGACTCCTGTGCCAGGGAAGGCTGTCCAGCGTGAAAAATCTCAAGAGTATGTTTTAATGGATGCATTGCTGCAAGTGTGCTGGAGATAGCATCGGCGCAGTACGAATGCCATGAACGATCATACAAGCAAATAATACAGGCGGCACAGGGGCTACCATGGAGGATGAGGCCTATCATGCCTGTCTACTCTTCAATGCAAATGCACAACTGTACTGCTTTCTAGGGGAGTGAAGGGAAGCATCACTTTTCTATCTTTTTGACGCCATGCTGCCGGAGGGAGCCAGCACCATTGCAGCGTTGCAAAGATCGGGGGTGCAGTGCATCAGCTCTCACTTCAAAGACAG
The DNA here is from genome assembly GCA_914767535.2 of Dunaliella primolecta. Lineage (NCBI taxonomy): Eukaryota > Viridiplantae > Chlorophyta > Chlorophyceae > Chlamydomonadales > Dunaliellaceae > Dunaliella > Dunaliella primolecta. The sequence goes on from OU611762.1 coordinate 4,783,972, forward strand.
GTTTGCTGAAGTTGGAGGGCAAGTTGAGGAAAGCACCATTGCAGCATTGCTGAGGTGGAGGTTGCCATGCATAACCTCTTCATGTAATGCCGAAACACCACACCAACCATTGCAATGAACCGCTGGTGGTGCGCCGCTTGTGTGCACTAGCGCATGCAAGGCCCTACACAGGTGCGACCCTGACCGGGCTTCTTAGCAGAGAGGGAGCCATGCTGTCCGCATGTCTCCGTTCAGGAGGCATGATGTGGCTCCTGTTGTTGTTTGGCCCCCCAACTGAGGCTGGTGCTCCTGCTCCGGCAGATCTGCTCCCCAAACACAGCAGCGAGTGCAGCCACCTTGGTACAGGCTTGCGCGGCTGGCTCTGTGGCGGTGCATGTGCAGGTGGCAGTGCTTGCGCGGCTGGTGATGATGGCAGCATGGGTGGCGATGATAGCACGGGTGCCATTGGTGGAAGGGGTGCAGGGTTGAAGTGTGCGGTAGGGGGAGGTAGACGATGCTCGGGCACAAAAGCAACATTCCACCCTCCCAACCACGTGCTGCCTGCCTTCTGCGCATGGGCAGGTGGTGCATCTGATCCATCGTTGCCTTCCCCCAACGATGGACTCAACGGAGGCATCCTCGTGCCTGGGCTGACCATGTGAGATACCATGCCGCTGCGAGTGCCAGCATGCGTGTGCGGCTGGGCGGCAGGGGCGCTGATGGGTGTGGCTGCAATGCTGTGCTGAGGGGGGTGGTGCACCAACAGCGTGCCATTAGAAAAGGGGAGATGGTGCGCATCAGGCGCAAGGTGTTCTGGCAGAGGAAGTTGGATGTAAGGATTGCTGGGCTGCGGCATCCAGAACTTGGGGCGGGACGGCGGCTGCGGCTGCAGTGAGGGCAGGTACACCGCTGGTGGGGTTGGCTCGAGAGGCTCACTCACGAGACCATTCTTAAGCCCGACCCCATTCTGTGGCGGGCGTGTCTCGCTATGAGGCTGCACCAGTGGTGGTTGCTGCACTGTGTCCACAATGGGTGTGGCCAGGGATTGGTCGGCTGTGAGGGGGGCTGTGATGGAGGCAAAATGCAAGGTTTTGAGGCTCTGGTGGGCTTCTTGTGCGGGATTAGAATGGTTGATGCGCGCTGCAAAATCAGGGGAGTTTGGGTGCCCAGGGAGATGTTGTGGGGTGCGTGCCAGGGGGCTGACAGGAGGGGCTGAGGGGCATGTAAAGGGGTCTTTGGGAGATGGTGATAGGAGAGTTGAAGTGGGGTGCGTGCCAGCAGGTTGAGAGGGGTGCTGCTGTGGGGAAGACTTGGTGCCACTGATGCTGCTTTGTAGCAGCGCCCCATTATCTGAAGGCATCCTAGGGCGTTGCTTGCTGCCGATCGGCAGAGGGGGCAGCAGCTGGGGTTGCAGGAGTGTCGGTGGAGGGGCTGGCTTGGAAGGAGGGCCGTCCTCCCCCTCCTCGCCCTCGTCCTCCGCTATTTCATCCTCTGATGTCACCTCAGCATTGCCAGATGTCCGGCTTTCCTCATCCATGACTGTGCTGGTAGTGCTTGACGAATCTGAGGTGCTGTCAGGGAGAGGCTCGCCGCGCGCCAGCTGCGCCGTGAGCTCGATCGTGGGCAGGGCGGTGGCAAACTTTCTGGCGACTTTTATGAAGTGGGCCATGATGCTGTGCAAGCCGTCAGCTGTGATGGCCTGCAGATATGTGTGTGTATGTGTGTGTGTGTATGTATGTGTGTGTATGTATGTGTGTGTGTTTGTGTGTGTATGTATGTGTGTGTGTGTGTGCGCATGCGTGCGTGTGTGTGTGTGTGTGTGTGTGTGTGTGTGTGTGTGTGTGTGTGTGTGTGCGTGCGTGCGACAAAATGTAGGTATGTGTATGTGTGGGCAAGAGGGTAAGGCTGGAAGGTGACGCCAACGTCAAGGAAAAACAGTCAGAATAATAGGCCCAACAAGTAGATAGATGAGCACGCCTTCATGCGGCATTCGGCATTTTGAAAGCAAGTATTTGCAGTAAAGCTTGCAAGAACGCATATCACAGAAGGTTGACTCTGCAGCCTTTTGCCCCCTTTAGGGTAACATTAAGCCATGTTTGGCTTTTTGCATGCACCATTCGTGTGCCCTGAGCATACCAAACCTTTTTTTATGTCTTAGCGTTGAGGATTGAGGATTACCATGAAGTTGGCAAGTGGAGGTGGTCTGTGTGGCTCAGAGGCTGTTTTGCACCCATTTTGGCTGGATCAGGTTTATTTTTGAGCCTGCACTGAATCACCAGAGCTCCTGGACTTGAGCTGCTATTGAATTCTTTAATGCTGCAATGTCAGATTTTGCGGGAATGTTCTGGTGATGTTGATCCCTGCAATTGGTGGTCTGGCTGGAAACCGGCAGACTGATTTGCAGGGTTCCTCGTGTGATTATTGCTCGTATTTGGTGGTCTGGCTACAAATCGGCGCACTGGTTTGTAGGGTTTCTCCTATGATCATTGCTTGTTTTTGGCGGTCCGGCAGGAAACTGGCACACTGATTTGCAGGGTTCCTCTTGTGATTATTGCTCGTTTTTGGTGGTCTGGCTGCAAATGGGCGCACTGGTTTGTAAGATTCCTCTTGCCCCCTTTCTGCCCTCTGCCCTCGGTTTCCTTATTTTCGTCCTTGCCAGCCACACACTGCAGCCCACAGCACCCTCTTACCACCTGCCTTCAAGTTTATTGTCAGCTGTCCAATACACTTTTGAGGTCCACATGATGCAGGAATGGGCAAGTAAGTGGTTGCAAAGCTATTGACTCTCATTTGCTAAGGCAGGGGGGGGACCAGAAATACTAATGAGTGCTCTGGGCATTCAAGGAGTGACTGATAAGCGGCTATTGACTCTCATTTGCTAAGGCAAGGGGGGAACCAGGAATACTAATGAGTGTTCTGGGCATTCAAGGAGTGACTGATGAGCGTTCTGGGAAAAATGTACCAGTGTCTGCGCTAATCCAAAGCAGAACAAATCTGAAAGGCTTGCTCCCTGTGCCTGCTCAATGGTGCAGAGCACACGCTTGTACGTACAGCTTTATGTTACCCAGCAAAGTTGTAGGGGCATCATCCACCCTATCCCAGGCAAACAGCTTTGCAAAGCATCACCATTGCCGCTGAAACTTCCTTGCACAGAAGCTCAGACAAAAATTCATGGCAAAAGCTCATATTACCGGTCCATGCTACGCACCGTGTTCTTTTCATGCCGGACCTTGAGCATGCCTGGCCTGCAAAGCAGAGAGAAGGCATGTGCGGACCTATTTCAGTACACTGGCCAAAAGCGCGTTCTGGAGTCCCCCAGATGTGTGAGGATTGTCAGTGCCAGTGGCTTCTGTTTGTGTGGCTGCCTGCAACACAGGCCGCAGCAGTGGAGCATTGCTGATTGGAACACAATTGCCAGCCAGAAAGCAGGCCCAGGTCAGCACAAGCACGTGTGAGTGACAATGGTGTGTGTGTTCGTGTGTTAGTGTGCATGCGTGTGCTTGTGTTTTTTTTGTGACTTCATTTGATGCTTAGTCGCGCGATACCCTTACAACATGCTGGACCACCACAGCACCTGCTGCAGGTGGTTGGCTGAACATTTTCCATGCACGCACCATGGCTGGCAGAGCAGGGTCTTCAGCAACTCAATCCTGTGCTTGTGGGCGGCCTGCAGCTGTTGCTCCTCCTCTGCAGGGTCTGCCACAGTCCCTTGCGCAGAACCCTCGTTCCGTCTGTCCTGGATACCTTTGATGCGTTGCCACAGCTCAATGAGCTCTGACACCTGGAGCCCCATGGGCATGGGCTGCAGGAAGTACCTGGAACACGGCATGGGCATGGCAAGAAAGGGGCTAGAGGTTTCATAAGCATGGACTGCAATAATGAACAGTGGTGCCAACAAGAAGTGATGGCAAACACCTGTGTTGCAATGCACCTGTGGTGTACGTTTCCGACCGATGGCATTCCAAGCAAAGCCTGAAGCAAGCGACCTGAAGCACCTGGCCAGGCGAGCACAAGTGGCAAAGCCCAGCTCACGACCATTCACAAATATAGGGCACGGTAAAGACACTGCCACAAAAATCTGTATGCTCAAGGAGCGCCAACCCCATCACAACACGGTTGTTGCTTATCCCTTCCCATGAAATGATTGCATAGGAGGCGGCAACTGCAAATTGCTCATCTTGTGGCCAACCTGCTTTGTAAGCAATGCGCTCTGCAATTGCATATGATGTGCTTACACTGCAAAACCCCAGTGCCCAGGAAAACCTCGCAAAGTTGAAATTTATATGAAGGGGAGGTTGCATTGAAGTTAGAAAGCACGCGTTGCGTATGATTCGGCAACATCCCATATACTCATGCGTGCATTTATGCGTGCTGGCTATGGAATGTCTCATGCACCAACATAGATCAATCTCTCTATATCTGACTTGGCGAATTGAGATTCATGTATTTTCAATGCTGCTGAGGTGCACACTGTGCCTGAATGCCACTGCAATTAATTGGTTAATTGATTGGTTTTAGGACAAAAACAATGATGCCAAGTCAGCCAATGTGAATGATAAGCAGATTTTAGCATAGAACCAGGTGGCTAGTCAGCGGTCAGTTAGGGTTAATTCACTCCGTACGTCCCCAAAATGCCTGCTCATCACATTTCATGCATTGGGTGAACGAGGTCTAACGCTGTGGCCCTGTCTAAACATATAACTCCCAAACCTTTAAGGCTTGCCCCACAAGGCAACGCCCTTTGGGTATTTCCTCTCTTTGGGGGCTTCGCCAAAAGCCTGATTCGTGCATCAAGCAATTCCCAAGGCTTCCAAGCGACTCACTGCAAGTCATTAGCAGTAGCATTGGTGTTGCTCCTTACATGGTCTTGAAAGCCTGTTGCCGTTGGCCATCTTTCTTCACCATTATGGGTCTTTTCTTCTCCTTGATGAGCAGGTGGTTGACCACTTTCCCTGCTTGGGTTGCACCACTTGACACGGATGCAGGCCTTGACGCAGATGCAAGGAGGGCTGCCTGATGGCCTGCTTGAGGCACTTGCCGCCGCTGCTGCTGGATGATGAAGCAGTGCAGCGTATCGCTCTTGGCCAAATTGGCTGCCTGTAAAAAAGAATGCCACAGGGCCATGAAGCAGCCCAGAAGTCGTATCTTCACTGGTGGGGGCAAGGGGTGGTGCTGGGACACAAGAATTTTGAGACATCTGCATCCTGGGACGAATAGCCTAGGAGGTTCTTCCACAAGCCAAGGAGCATGCTGCAACACGAGTTCTTTGCATTTTCCAGCAAAGAAGGTGCGGGAGACGACACCTGAGAGGCATTCCTGTAGCTCTGACACTTTACACCAAAGAAAAAGGTGAGAACAGAGGATGGGGGCATCAGCAGGTAAGGGAGCAGGCCAAGGAATGTGTGTCCAACATGGTTCACCACGCATTTTGAGCAATGGGCTTTCCATGCTTTTCTACAGCATTCAAGAAAGATCAGCAGGTGGGGAAGCAGGCCGAGGGGTGTCTGTCTGAAGGAATAGATGAACGAAAGGGATGTAACACAATATGCTTGATAGGTGAGGGACCAGACCAAGGCATGTAAGTCCAATAAGCTTGATCCCCTTGCAAAAAACATTCATCATTGAGTGAGGCGAATGAGAAAGATTATGGGCGGCTGATCAAAAGCAGTGTGCATTGATGGTGACGAGCTGCGAAGATCAAAGCAACATTTTAACATGCAAGGAAGGTGACCTCAAAAAGGGTGCGCGACAGCATTTCAGGCTCTGCATATCCTTGCGGGAACAGCACTCGTTTCAAAAATTTCCCTCTGGCACAAAGTCGTGTATATACCTCTTTCACCCCAATATTCTTAATCAAGCTAGTTGCACACTAGACGCAACTACAGCCAAAATGACATTATCTTGGTCACACCTTGCCCTACTTAACCAATTAGACCACCCATCTCCCCCTCACAACAGGTACTCCGCAGTATGAGAGGCAACAAAGAGGTAAGAAGCAGCACAGCTCAAGTCAGGCAGCTTCATGAATTGAACTTCCATAACCGCCATATTCACTTGATAGAAATCAAACACTGTGAAGATACGAGGCCTGGTGCCCAGCTAGAAGCCTCACAGCAACAACACAGTGAGCTATGCAAACAACTTCAAGGTGCCAAGGTCACTCCACACAATCCTCCTGGGTGTGGGTGGGACTATCTATACTGCCCATACACTGGACCAGAAAACTAGGGATTGGCCCGCAAACGTCTACCAAACTTGCACGGAAGCTCCTTGCCCATTCTTGATATATGCACACAAAAACTTACCTCAATAAGATGTGCCAATAAAAATAAAAGCGTTCACCATGGCCCTGGAGCCGCGTGCTGCCAGATACCCACCAGATCCACACTAGCTTCCCTCTTACCCTCTGGTGAGGGAGGCTCACGGCTGTTTGAGCCAATGTGTCTCCTTATCCTTAATTAATGTAGGGAGTGTTATCACTACCAACCTGGTTGTTTCTTTTTATCTTCATTGCGCTTACCTCTGATAAAGCCATGAGGTTTTCGGTCTTTGTCAGGCCACCCCTAGACCACGGCATGATGTGGTCCATGCTGAATGCTGCTGGGCTGCCAGGCACAGCATCCAAAGCCACCACATTCCCATACACATCCACACGGAAGTGCTGCAGCAGCTCCTGCAAAAGGCAAGTCAGGTGGCCCATGGCAACCACTCTTTGGAGGCACAGGTACGTCTTTTTGCTTCAGCTCACAGACTAAGAGGACCCTACTGTGCCCTACTGTGAGATTCGACAAAACAGCATCTCCTGATTCAGTGTAATGGGTGTAAAGGGCTGTGGAATTATAAGAGGAATGCTGTTGCCGCGGAAGTTTTTAAAGAATGCTGGGCCTTGCCCCCCATGCGAAAAAGAGAACACATTTTTTGCACTGCGGTCTTGATTTGGTCAACCTCTATCCTTTTGTTAAAAACATTGCATGTATAAGCTCAGTTGCAAAATGGTATCAGGTGTCATGCAAACATGTTCTTTCTCCATCTTTCCATCCAGTAGCAAGTGTTAACCCGAACAATGGGGGGGATCTGTCAAAGATGCCTACTTATTTGACATTAACCACGCCTGCTTTCTGACATAGCAATTTGGTAGCTGTACAGCATGCAATGCATCATGCAGCTGGCTGGATCACAAAAAATTGATTCCGAGGCCATGCAAGCTGCTTCTGCATCTTAACGCATTTTTGGCGTGTTTGTCTGGTGTCCTGCATTCATGAAGTATGAAAGCTTAGCTGGCCGGCACACACAAGATAGTGGGCCCTTGCACACTAGACATTGCATGAGCACAAGGCTGGGCATGACTTAAACACGCACTGGTATCAGACAGAGAGTGATAAACCCAGCACAGAAAAAAAGGCACAATTTGTGTAAGAGCGACAAGAGTCACTTCAAGCAAGATGCTTGCCTAGACACATGACTGAGCTGAAGATCTATTTAATCCATTTTGTGGGTTTGTCCCTTTTCCTAATGTTGGTGAGGCTCTCAGCGCTGTTCAGAGCTCCCCTGAATGGACGCTCGTTGATCTACAGCACAAGGTGTCATTCTCCAATGCCAAAGTCTCTTAATTGGTGTAAGCAGCAGTGCCACAACCCCCAACAACAAACAAATGCACAAAAAGGCACAATTAGGCCTCACGCAGACGGCCTCCACACACCTCAGGGATTGGACCGTAAGCTTCCATTAATTGTGTTTTGTACAAGTGTTCTAGACGCGCCCATGCCAAGCTGCGTGCATGCTTTGAGTTACATGTTGCCCGCTCTTTTGCACTTTCCCGACCTGAAATTGCAAATGGCGCAGGGAATAGTGTTAATGCGGCAGCTTCAGCAGGACGCATGCATTTTTTGGTCCACAGTACTTGAATGCAAATAAAAGGGAATGATGTCTTGCATATCTTTGGGCACCATCATACCACCAGCCTCAGAACGTTGGCAGGGGAAATCCTGAAGAGGGCGCCCTTGCTGTTTTGCCCCCAGCTCAATTGAACATCGTAGCAAGCTGGAAACTTGCGTTATGGCTCGCTACAGCGTGATAACATTCTGAATGAGTTGGCTGGCCAGGGGAGGACTGTGGGAGTTAAAAGCTTGGCGGGCATCTTACAGAAAAGCAAAATTGAGCTTGCCAACCCTCCTGTGCTTCACAGTCAAGACAAATGTTGTTCATATACCGCCACCGATCCCTGAAGTGTCGTCAAAAAGCACCACTCTTTCTTCAACGGCATTCGAGGCCCCACTGCTTTTGCAACTACCTGTCAGCACGAATAATTTAAAGCACCACAACATACAAGGGTGCATTCATGCACATTCGGTGCAGCAAAAGCACAGACAAACACAAGTGGTGATGCATAAGGCAAAACAGCCAGTCTCAGGTGAACGTGTCTGGAAGTAGGCACTGTTCTCTGTTGGTGGGTTGCAAGGCCAGGCCTGATGCTTGGGCTCGTGCCAGATAACCTGGCCAAGGATACAGGCATGAGTTTGCAACCCCCATGACACTTCCTAATCTTCAATGCAAACCTTGCAACACCTCGTCCTCTGAACTGAGCTTGTGAGTGAGATAAAGCTGCCTGGACTTATGCCGCATTCAGATGTAGCCCAAAATAAGCTACCTGCAGGCCTGTGCTCTCATGGCAAACCGAAGACGAATGGATTTTGATCCTCTGACCCAGGACGATGCACCCACCTTTCCACTTGCTGTCGTTTGGCACTTCGAACCGCTTCAAAAACTGCTCCTGGAGCTGTACCTGCACACAGGGAGAACCTGCTTTTGCTAAACATTGGTGGAAGCAAACAGGGGAGTGCACATTCTCAAGAAGCATAAGGGCAACAGGACTTGCCGATTTGTCAAACGCAAGCCCAAGGAGCACAAGGGCAACAAGGTTTGCCTATTGGGGAAATACAAGCATACAAAACATAAGGGGAAGCACAAGGGGGTTGCGAACCTGCAAGAAGAATTAGGACGAAAGAGTTTGCCAAAATGGGCACACTCCAAACCTGCAAACCAGCAGCACTGCTCTTCTAGTGCGTGGCATACATCACACGCGTGTCAAACCGTTGGAACAAGTTGCCTTGATGAAATCACGGGACTCGTGCATTTGTGAGGGGCAAGGACACTAAAGACGTCTCACTGGTGCCATTTGAGCAACGTTCTGCTTGTCAGCTGGAACCAGTGTGTGGGAGTGGCACAGTGAGTGAACAATCAATTGGGACCTTGCGCGCGCACGCACCAGCTTCTCCATACTCAGGGTCTCCATGCGAGGCTCTTGAATAAGGGGTCCTCGTGGCGGAGCCAGATCGGCAGCAATGTGTCCCGCAGTGACTCGCCACCAGAAGATCGGTGGCTTCCTCCAACTCAAAGCAAATGAGCCAGCCGGGGCGTCCTCCACATCTTGCTTGTGGACAGAGGCCAAGTCATCCTCAAACACAACAGGTTGCTGGCTGAGGTCGTAGGTTGTGCTCCCATTCCCCAACCCAAGAGCAGCAGGGAAAGCACGTCCCTGGTCCTTCCCCTGGTCCTTGTACCAATAGCTTTCTTGCGTGTTGCTAGCCCCTTCAGACTCTGGAGTCGCATCCTGCACCCTCCCTCCCCCTCTCCCCCCTTTCCTTCCTCTGGCCCTGCCCTGCACTTTGGCCCCTCCTCTTCCTCTTTCCTCACCCTTGCGCCCGACCTCCACCATGGACTCAAAGCTTCCTGATCAGCATTTGGAATGTGGTGCGCTTTCCTGCAAGTTGGGCACACAGCAGAGATTGAGAACATTTGGTGACGTTTCTTGTTCGTGCCTGGTGTGGCCACCAGGGTCATGCCGCAAGCAGGATTGCCCACAGATCTTGTGCTCCTTGATGTGAGTCATTCAGAGAGAGAAGTACATCTTTGCCGTGTGCCAGGGAAAAAACGCCAAATAAAGGACTATTCGCTCGAACCCTTTGCAAATGGCATGTTGACACATTTGTACAGATGGTTCACTTGCTTGGTGTGAGTCCATTTTCTGATTTCAATTGCCTGATACCTCCCATTTTAATACTTTTGCATGTGTTTTTGCATGTGTGTGTGTGTGTGTGTGTGTGTGTGTGTGTGTGTGTGTGTGTGCGCGTGCGTGCGTGCGTGCGTGTGTGTGTGTGTGTGTGTGTGTGTGTGTGTGTGTGTGTGTGTGCGCGTGTGTGTGCGCGCGTGCTTACTTGCTTGCTTGCTTGCATGGGGGAGCACATGTGATATTCTAAAACACTAAGCAATTTCCTACCTTGCTTCCTTTCTGTAGCTCAGGAACCTGAGGGAGGGCTTGCGCCAGTCATCCACCCTGGCATCCGTTGACACCATGCATTCATCATCATTCTAACGTCTGCCATTTGAATTATTAGTTTATTGTTAATCGTGAAGTGTTTTTGCCATTTTTTCCTGGCGCCCCGCTCTCAAAAAAGAGAACACTGTACAATTGCTTACAAAGGAATGAATAAAACCTGATATAGTACATAGGCAGGGATCAGGGTGCACCATGTTGTCTCGCTCTCTTCTCTCTCCCAAAGGGCTACTTCACTCCAAGACTTTCCTGAGCTCCAGGCTCATAGCTGTTCATGGCAAGCAGCCCAATGCATCTGTCCAAGCAGCATCCATCAAGCATGCTGAATATGAGGGGCCAACGCAAGCACAGTCCCAATCAAAACCAGACAAGAGGCAACACCAGGATGCAGAAGTGGGGGGTAGGCAAAAGAAGGGGCAGCAAACAGTCGACTTTTCTAGCCTCGCAGCCAGCGTGAATGAGCTCAGGCAGCAGTTTGTGCCCGCCAAGGTGGAGCAGGTAAATGAAGCAAAGTGATAGGACAAGCTGTGCGGTGAAAGTTTGGTCATTAACGAATCTGTGCACTTGAGCATCAGGATCTAGGGGCCTGCAGATCCCTTCGCCGCCCAGGTTGTTTTTGTGTATGCGATTAAGTCCTTGATTCCCAAAGCCAAACAGGAGCAATTGCCAATGTTGAGTGCGGTCAAGTGAAGTATGAATACATCTTTCAAGAAGTGACATTTTTTTTGAAAAGGCTTTCAGATTCATTCTTGCATTACATTTCTGATACAATACACACACACACACACACACACACACACACACACACACACACACACACACACACACACACGCACAAGCACAAGCACGCGCGCACACACACACACGCACAAGCACACGCACACGCGCGCACACACACACACACACACACACGACACGACACACACACATCAGTGAAAAACGCTTGATGAATGGTGCATGCAAGCTGACGCTCCATAGTCTTTGTGTCAAAACACCAGGTGTAAATCTATTGCTGCTGCTAGTGCAGGTGTTGATGAGCGACCGCACAACCTTGATGCTGCGCTTGCGCACTGCAGCACTGCAAACAACTTGGCTGCTGATCAGCTGGCACCCAATTGCTGGGTATGCTCACTAATGCCATAGAAGTAGTGCTATATAACCATTGCCACAGAATCATTGCTAGGTACGCTCGTTTGTGCTTTAAGGTCAGCATTGTAAAATCGGTGCTGGTTAGCTTCCTAGCGCCATGGAATTTGTGCTACATGTGCCTGTGCCCACGCACATGAGTTATTTCAAGTTAGCTTGTTCAAATTTCAACGCTGTTAACAATGATGGCTGATTGCCGGGGCTTGCGTTACATTGATGTTTGTTGTCAGAGCTGGAAATCTCCAGGGATGGAAGGGTTGATGATGCAGCATGCAGCATGTTTTACAGGTTACAGGTTACAGGAAAAAGAAGGCCTCCAGTCAAAACGGTTGACTGCTGGCCTGCATACAGCATGTTTCACAGTGTTCTGGACAAGCTTGAGTTGCTGCGCTTGAATCAACAAGGAACTTGAACTGCTTCTTTGGAACTTGGTGTTCCAAAATCAAATCAAGGACTGCCACTAGCAGTGCCAGTAAGCATCCGCCCATGCCTGAATCTTGGAGGTGCACTGCTTGTCATAAGCATCCGCTTGCTTATCACAATCATTTGAGCACCTCATGCAGGCGTGTGGGTGTGGCCCTGCGTCTGAACCTTGGAGCTGCACTGTTTGTCATCAGTGTGTCCGTTACTTGCTGATTATGGTTACGCGGTGACCCTCTGCTGCAGGCGTGTGGGTGTGGCTTCAGGCCCGCCCAGCCGTGGAGCTGCAGCAGAGGTGAGTGACCTCCATTTGTATGCACTTGTTGGTGTGCACAGGATAGCAAGAGCATGACACTGCCTGGATGCAAGCTTGCTGCAGAGTTACCAACATGCTCCGCATTTTCACCATAATCGTCGCAAAAGTGACTGCAAGGGACCGTCTTGATGGTGTTAGCACTGTTACAAAGACTGCGCAATGAGCCTGAGCACAAGGCACTTCCCCAACATTGAGAAGAGCTGACTGAATTGGTCCCTTATGCCTCTATCTTGTGTGTCTGGCTGTTTGTACACACACGCAGGCATATTCGTTAGGAGACGTGGCTTCCTCCAACCTCTCTGGCCTGGTGCTCACAGGGATACAGATGCCTCAGGTGCGAAGGACAAAAGGGCTCACGGGATTACATGAGGTCAGGTGCCCCTATGGTGCCCTTGGAACGCTGAGACCTGTAACACACAAATGTCCAGATGTATCAGGTGCAAAGGTATAAAGAGCTCACAGGATTGCAGGGAAGTGCCCCTTTTGTTCCCTGGAACACATTCAGCTTTACCTTGAGTGCAAAGGCCCTGGTGGTTACAGGAATGACTGGATGTTCCCCCTATGCTCAGACCTTGCTCTCACTGGAGAAGAATCAGAGGTGCCTCAGGTGCGAAAGCCCATTGCTCGTAGGAGTAAATGGGGTGCCCCTAAGAAGCCCATAAGGTGCCAAAACCTGGAATTTGCAAGAATGTTTGCAACTGCCCCATGTGTGCTCGACCCGCACTAGGCAAGGTTGGAGGGCTTGCACTGGGCGCCTTTAAAAGACATTTGTGGGTGTATGAGAGGCGTGTGGTGGCGCAGCAGTTGACACATGGAACAGATAACTGCATGCTCTCTGCTCCTGCTGCCTCTCTTTGCATGGATATTCATATTTGCCTTGCCACTTTTAAATCTGGAGGTCTTTGAGTGCGCTTGTGCATGCAATCCAACACTTTTCAATCCCAACAAAATCACCTCTATTGTCCACATCCATCCACAAACGCTGTGCTCGGGGGGCATTGAACGACGCATGGAAATGACCAGGTCAGCGCTCCACTAGCTCTCCTGCCCATGCTTCAGACAAGGACACGGCATTTGTGGACAAAGCATGCGCAGCAAAGGCTCTTTATTTATAACCAAGGCACATGCAGTCATCACTGTGTGCCTTGTGAGAATGTGTGTGTGTGTCACAGGCCTTGGAGCGGATGTCGCAGCCTCGAATATAGTTCTGTGCGACCATCACTGATGAGCAGGCATCATTGCTTTGCTTGTCTGACTCGTGCGTGCGTGTGTGTGTGTGTGTGTGTCAATGTCAGTGTCACAGAACTAGGAGCATGCCGCAGCCTCAAGATATCACTGCTGTGCGAGCATCTCTGCTGTGCTGGCAGGCATTATGCTTGGCACGTTGAGTACACGTTTGTGTTTCACAGGGATTAGGAGCGCATGCTGCAGCCTCAAAACATTGCTGTGTGAGCACCACCGCCAAAGAGTGCATGTGAGCATTCTATGCAAGCATCATCATTGCTAAGTGTGCCTGGTTCATGTGTCTTAGTGCTAAGCGTGTGCGCTTCGTGTGTGTAAGTGCTGAGCGTGTATGCTTTGTGTGTGTAAGTGCTGAGCGTGTGTGCTTCGTGTGTGTAAGTGCTGAGAGTGTCTGATTTGTGTTTGTAAATGCTAAGCGTGTCTGGTTTATGTGTGTAAATGCTCATCGTGTCTGGTTCGTATGTGTAAATGCTTCACAGGCCTGGGAATGCGTCCTCATTATTGTTAAGCGCGTCTGGTTTGTGTGTGTAAATGCTTCACAGGCCTGGGAACGCGTGCTGCAGCTGCAGTTTGGTGTAAGGCCTGGGGAGCCTCCCACGCGCAGCCTGTACTGTGAAATCATGTCAAGGTAAGCAGTGCTGACATCTGGAGGTGCAAGGATCACCAGATTGGTGTAAGGCCTGGGGAGCCTTCCATGCGCAGCCTGTACTACAAAATCATGTCACAGGACGATGGTGCTGATCTCCCACGCATGCTGCGCGTGTGCTGCGCACCTCTTTTTGAGCATGTCTGGAACCAGGTGGGAGGACGAGCACTAGCACGCGTCCTTCCTTTCCTCAGATCAAAGATGTTCACATACGCAGAGTGTGCTCTGTAAGACTCCAAGGGGCAGGAAGCATGATTAGTGCGCAACTGTTTGTACAAGTATCAATGTCGGGGAGGTGCGCGAATGATGCGTGGTTGCACGGTGTGTTTCTTGTTCTCAGGGTGTGCGATAAATGCATCCATCTGGTCAGCCGGTGTTTTTCTTGTTCTCAGGGTGTGCAATAAATGCATCCATCTGGTCAGCCAGTGTTTTTCTTGTTCTCAGGGTGTGCAATAAATGCATCCATCTGGTCAGCCAGTGTTTTTCTTGTTCTCAGGGTGTACAATAAATGCATCCATCTGGTCAGCCAGTGTTTTTCTTGTTCTCAGGGTGTGCAATAAATGCATCCATCTGGTCAGCCAGTGTTTTTCTTGTTCTCAGGGTGTGCAATAAATGCATCCCTCTGGTCAGCCAGTGCAAGCATGGCCCAGGATAGAAAGGGCCTGTTGCTCTTAGTGTAAGAGCATTAACCCTAGCTCGCATCTGTTTTCTGGATCAGAGACCCTGCGTGATCAGCAAGCATGACCAGAGCCAGCATGACCTGAAAGAGGAAAGAGCTTGTAGTTGCTGAATCAAGAAGAAAAGGATGCAAGTTAGGAATGATCTGGGCGCACATCAAGGATTCATGAATCATGATAGAGCACAATAACCTCTGCCTCACCCAAACTTGCATTTTCCCCTCTATTAGATAACAACAAAACCTTTTCCGAACTCTACTTAAGGCTCTTTTGTGTTTGTGAGAAGGCTAGCAGTCAAAATTTTTGCTGGCCTCTTGCTCCTGCAGCCTGTGACCAAGCTTGCATTCCTTTTGCTGAATGGCCATATGGCTTTGCTGAATGGATCATGCCTGGAACTCACAGCCTGTCAACCATGGAAATAAACTCTCCGTGCACACAACTTTGCATGCTCCCATTAGCCACACTACTGCACATGACAACAGCATGCTCATGCTGCATGTGAGTACCTTGTCATGAATGGGTGGACACCATTCACAGGTTCAGCAACATCATACTGACCAAGGAAGCTGGAGAGATAGTGGCTTGCGGGTACCAGGTATGATGGGCTGCAGCTGGCGCTGTGTTGTGCTGGCAAGGTCTGCAGGAGCTAAGTGAAAGGTGGTGGCTAGTTGATCTCATTTGATACCTTGTGCAAGCTTCGTGCAAGCATTGTGGAGTCCTGGTACGAATGAAGGCAGGGCCCCCATTGCAGCGAGTCAATCAGTCCCACCTTTTGTTGCCAACAGTCTTCAATGTTGCAGCTAGTGCTCAAGTCCAAGGGATCCCAATAGTATGTGCACTGCTACGACATGCTCATTGCAATGCTCTGCCATGCTTGATTGGGTTGCAAAACCGTCATGGAGATTGATGGAAAATGCCGCATACATCTTCGCCTAGTTACGACAAAGTCACAACATTTATGGATACTTCTACATGTAACGTCTGCTCCTGTGCATTGTCAATGTACGCACTTTCAGGTGGGCCCGCAAATGAGCAGCCTGCGCCAGCTGCAAGCCGGCAGCATTTACCAGCCGCCACCCGTGACCACAGGCATTCCGCCAAACGCATGCAGCTCAATGGAGGTGAGGCCCTTTTTTGGCATGGCTCTGCACGCATTGACCACAGGCATTTTGCCAAAGGCAAGCAGCTCAATGGAGGTGGAAAGCGCTGTTTATCTTGCATGCTTGTTCGCCCGACTATTCACAATTGCGGGCATTCCGCCAAATGCATGCAGCGTGACGGCGGTGATAAGCGTTCTTTTTGCATGGCTCTGCACCCAGTTGCTGCTGCTGCTGCTGCTGCTGCTTGCACTGCTGTTTGCCTGTGACCGACAGAAAGATTATCTTGTATGCATGACCTTGCGGCGTTGCAATAATGTAGGGCAGTTTTCCAGGCACACAAAGCTCAGCAGTGAGGCACTCACATCTGAGCATGACCGTAAGTTCAGGCGTCACTGCTTCCCTAGGACTTGCAACCATCTGAGAAGATACCTTGCCTCTGTGCATATGGCCCTTCAGGGCTACACCTCAATTGTACCTGTGTTCGTTTGATACTTTCTGTCGTGATGTTCCTGTTTATGCATCTCATTGTGTGACCATGTTCATTTGGTGACGTCGTGTGCTGACTGTGTGCCTGTGTTGAATATTTGGTGCTGTCTGTCACGTTACCCTCTTTATGCATCTCATCGTGTGACTGTGCTCAATTAGTGATGTCGGATGCTGTCTCTGTGTATCTCATTGTATGCATGCCGTCTCAACAATTGCTGTTGTTTGTCACGATACCCTCTCTATGCTTGCTGTGGCTCAAATATGGTGGGGCAGGCCCCTTACCATTCTAAGCCGACATACTCTTGTTGTGTGTGCCTGGGCTTCCGTTTGCGCACTGCTACATTGAATTGTGTGTTTATGTGTGTGTGTTGAGGCAGGAATGGCGCGACATAGTGATCAGGGCATCCTCTCTGGCAGCTGAGAAGCGCCAACAACGTAAGCGCAAGCCAGCTCCTATAGATGGCAATAGCAGCACCGGCAACAGCAACAGCAACAACGCCAACACCAGCAACAGCAGTAGCAGCAGCAGTAGCCTTTCAGCTGGAAGCACAGCCAGCAGTAGTGCACGCGGCAGCGGAAGGGGCAGCGCAGCAGAATTGAATGGGGGCGGTGCAAACACAGCACCAAATGCGTTAGATGACTCCTACCACACTGGCAACGCAAGCCCCTCAGGGAACCATGAAAAGAAAAGCAGTGCACAGAGCTCCAGCCTCAGCAGGGCCAGCAATGCATATTCAACCAGTGCGTCTAACAGCAGTGAGAGTGTTGGACAACCTCCGCAAGGAGGGCAGTTGGCAGAAGGCATCATGCGTGCGTTTCAAGGCACCAGTCCCTCGCTGATAGGGGACATGTGGCTTGCTGCAGGTACGCCGTAAAAGACAGGAGGGACTCCGGTGAAAAAAATGAAAGAGACTCAAGTGAGAAAAGATGGGAGGTACTCAGGTGAGAAAAGATGGAAGAGACTCAGGTGAGCCAAAAAAGAGGGATGAGACTCAGGTGAGCCGGAAAGGACAGGTGAGGCTGCGCACAGCACACAAAGTTGACTGTGTGCATCGGAAGGAAGTGAGGGTGAGCTAAAAAGGACAGGAGAGAAAGCGCAGAACAAATTGTTGAACGTGCGTGTTGTGAGGGAAGTGAGGTGAAGGAAAGGTTTTGTCCCCGACTTGCCCCCAGCTAAGATCGCACTGCTATGCACTAGATTGCACTAGCCAGCTGGCTGCTGTTGCAATGGCCGAGGGCGGTAAAGTCTAGTTGCTGATGGAGTGACTGAATTACTGCGAGGTGTCTGGGGGCGATGTCGATGTAAGTTGATGCAGGTGAGGTGCACCGGGACAAAGCCTTCTGCTCCTTTATACCTTTATAATTATCACCTTTATACCCTCTTTTTGGCCAAAAAAGAGTTTAAGCAGCGGCAGGTGGATCAAGAATGGGACAAGTCCGCGGCTGTACACCAACTGTTTGGCTAGAGGTACACCAACTGTTTGGCTAGAGGTACCATGTAGCCAGCGGCCGGTGAGGTGGCTGGCTGCCGTTGCGATAGCTATATAGGAGTTACATCTGTGCAGGTGTGGCTGTCGAGGCTGCTGCTTGGGAGTGCTGAATCATCAATGGGAAGAGGCGTTGCATCCCTTTAAAATGTAAGCATTCCCAAGCAGCAGCCCCAGCGCCTGTGCCTTAGGGCATTGCTCCATGTGGTTCCCCTGGGGAGCATCCTTACGACGTCCTGGGCTGCTGGCGCTTTTGCTTCCCTTGCTGCTTTGCTGAGGATTGCTTTCAGATCCTACAAAAATATTTTTGATGCAACTGCAGGCCTCCCAGCAGAGGGCCCTGGAGCGCCAGGCAGTGCAGATGTGGGGACGCTGTCGACCTCAGATTGGAGGGCCCTCTGGGAGCAGTGGCAGGTACATCCTACAATTGGTTACCATGTTGTAAACAGCTTCATCTTTTCAACAATGATCTGGGTGCCGCCTCTTTTTTTCTGGCAGTCTGATGCCACCCTGGTGTGATCCTATCTGCAGCGAATCATAATCATGAGAGCCCATGCATGCAAGGCAGTGCTATTGACTTGCTGCAAAACGCTGGCAAAGCCTGCAGGAATGCGCTGCCGCACCTTCCTCCACATGCATGCAGGTCTGGCTGGACAGAGGCTACCCAGTGGCAGCTTTGTGCCGTCCATGCCAGCTTCATCCCATTCACACCGAGCTTCATGCCATGGTGCCTTCGTCTCCATGCATGCAGGTCTGGCTGGACAGGCTACACAGTGGCAGCTTTGCTGCAAGTTCTGATGATGAGCTGACAAGGTGAGATGGGATGTCTGGCTGCACCGTCTTGCAGGCCAGGCAACAAAGTTTTAGGTTGAAGAGGGTGCGCATCTCTTGGGGCATCCTTTGGCGTCACGGCATTTTTGCGTTGCTACTTTGACAACCTTTAGTCCCACTAGGAGACCGTATTGAAGGGCCAAGACTTCACGTCATGTGGGTTTTCACTATAAGGCATATTAGCTCACAGAATCTTAGTGCTGGCAGCTCAAGCCCCCTGCCTGTTTCAGACTCTACCACGCCTCAAAATTTGGCTGCACTTCAGGTACTCTGTAGTTTGGGATGCGGATTCGATACCACATCTGGCAAGGACCCATGACTCCGTGCTGCACTTGTTAGACGCCTACTACGCAGAGATGCAGGTGTGCTGCAGCAGTCCTGAGTGTGGTGCAAGGAAGCCAAGAAGAAGTTGATTGTCATTCCCATCTAGTTTCGACTGTCTGAAACTTTCAGTGAAAGCATGTATGTATGCTGCAGCAGTCCAGGCCAAGCCGGCATCATTTGTTTCATCTCCCTTGGAAAATGAGCAAATGATGCACGGGAGTGCAAATCGTCGTTGCCAGCAGTATTTTACAGGCCATGCTGCCTCTTGATGTACATGTTTGAGGGTAAATATCCTAGGTATTCCCTCTATCTCACACGGCAATGTGCATTTTTTTATGCGTCATCTTGCAAATGCGAGCGCGCCCATACCAGACCAGCTCTATTGCAATTGGTGCTGTGACCTGCTTATTTCCTGCAAATACAGCTGTTTGGCTGAAATAGTCTTAGCAGCAGTGATGCATGTGAGTTTAGGCGCATTCATTGGAAAATTGGATTTTTGCTTAACATCCGTTGCTTTGTTGCACGCGTAGTACCCATGTGTACAGTTAAAAGAAGCTTACCAGCTCCCTATCACTGCTGTCCGCTGTGTTTCCAAGCTTAAACGCCTCTCGTTCACAGCCTCATTGTAAAAGTGGCTCTGCTTGTCTCACTTCGCATTGCGCACCACTCGTTTGTACCACTTGTGAGAGAGGACACGTGCGATTGCACCTGTAGCTGTTTTCAGCTGTGTTTTCAGACTAATCACCTCTCATCCGCAGCCTCACTGCAGGTTGCGCACCACTGCTGTTCACTGTATGTGAGGAACAACGCACGCGACTGCAGCTGCAGCTGCTTTCAGCTGTGTTTCCAGATGCATTGACCTTTAATCCACTGCCACGTTCTCGGAATTTATGTGTGTTGTGTGTGTACAGAGTGAGGAGCGACACGCACGGCTGCACCAGCAGCTGCTTTCGGCTGTGCAGAGCTTGCATAAGAAAGTGTGCTCCAAGATCCGGACGTTTGAGGCACAACTATTGGATGTCTCAAAGGTGGAGGCGGTGCAGAAGACAGCAGACATGATCACCGCAAACATATACCGCATCCCGCCAGGTGAGCATTGCTGGGACTTACCCTGTATGTGTGCATCAATCAGTGACTGTGTGCAACTCAAAGGTGGAGGCGGTGCAGAAGACGGCAGACATGATCACCGCAAACATATACCGCATCCCGCCAGGTGAGCATTGCAGGGACTAACTCTGTATGTGTGCACCACTGTGTGCAACTCAAAGGTGGAGGCAGTGCAGAAGACGGCAGACATGATTAACTCAAATGTCACATGGCAAAGAAAAAGAAAAGTCACGTGGCAACTGTGCACACTGAGATCTAATGCATCAAGCAAAGGACAGAGGTGATGGGCCTGGTTCCTGTGTTTTCTGCCACAGTCGACATCAAATTCATCAACGTTGGTCATATCTCCAGCTGCAAGCGTGATGGCTACGAGTTGGCGTTGTGATAACTGCATCCAATGTTTGCGAGACAACTTCATGATTGTGGCCGTCACAACCACCACCAAGGTGACTGCATCTGATGACTGCATCATGGATGTATGATGACTGCAAAATGACGTAACGTATGCACCACATAAAGGCTGCCAGCATCTGCCTCATCTTTTAATGCAATGCCTCCTTGGCAGCACAAAAACTCGGCAGCACAAACACAACAGTTTTACATCATTTCATTCCCATATGTCATATGGCATATGCCAATGTGCTGCAGACTCTCCTTACCTGGTGAAAGGGAATGGCCATCAGGACGCTCGATGCATGATGATGCCAATGACACTTTTGTTACAATGGTGTTGTCGCTGCCTTGCAGGTGCAAGTGAGGTGGAGTGTGAAGACTGGGACACCGGGGAGGTGGTGAAGCTGGCCCTGGATTCCACCAAGACTGCTGTGGAGGTATGAAATCTGAGTGCTCGCTGAATGGTGGATTGTAATTGCATGGGTAGGGGACTGCTGTGACTCCTTTCTGTAACAGACGCATCGGCCACTGGCTAGATGCATAGCTTTTCTTTTTTGCGTGCGGCCTCTTGGCTGGCGTAGACTTTTCTTTTCTTTTTCCTGTGAAGGGCTGTTGTAGAGGTATAGGCTTTTGGGTGATGATGGTAGAAAGCGATGGTATTGCCTATGGTGAAGATGCCCAGGGCCGTAATAAATGCTCTGCGGCGCAGACTCATGCAGTGGAAAAAACTTGGCTGAACACAGCTTGCTTGCATTGCCCTCATGCTTCAATGGACCTGCCTGAATTTAAACTGTGAAATAAATGTTCGTCCACCTCTGCCAGCAACCGAAACTTTGGAGTATGTGGAGGCTTCCCTCTTGGCCTCTGCTGGCTCACTTTCTCACCTGTGCTGGCTGTGACTCATTTCTTCAGATCTCAGAGGATATGTAAAACTGGGCTTGCAAGCTGAGGCGTGGCTCAGGTGATGCGTCCCCGCTTTTGAGTGCATTTGTTTGAGCCATGGCGGCTTGGGTTTTACTGGTGCATCTCCCCAAAACCAAGCGCATACAGAATGAGGTCGGCATGCTCACGCTATCATTGCTGACTCTCAGTGCTCTTGGTGCACTGGACGATGTCGATGCACGCAGATCTCAAAGGACATGTACAAGCGGGCTCGCAAGCTCAGGCGCGCCTCAGATGCTGTGTCCCCGCTGCTGGATGCAGCATTTGAGGAGCTGGAGTACATTGAACAGGTGAGCTCTCGCACCATATCTGCATCATTGATGAATCATTGTCAGAGCCTATTGTGTAAGATGTGACCGCATTTAAGCGGGATCCTTTATTTGGTGCAACTTCTGGTGTGGCTCCGCCTATTTTACAGTGAATCTCCAGAGGGGTGTATCTGAGGCCTGAAAACAGGTGTTTTTTGCATGCTCCCTACAAAGGTGTCCCATAATAGGCTGTAATTAAGCTCGAGTTCCTTAAATAGTCTGTCTGTCTGTAGTGCCTAGGATTGAAAGCAGACAGTGACGGGAAACATTCGCTGCAGTGTGAACCCTACTCTTTGACCACCAAATCTCCATATCCAATCACCCACTGCACCAAATTGAATTTTTTTTGTAATTTGATCTGAAAAAGAATATCATTCCAAAAAAATGGAGTGAAAAGACCCTGTGGCTGTTGAGACACTGAATTTCAGCCATTTTCCTTAAAGGATATCCAGCACAAAGAGTGCCAAAAATGTCAATTTTCGACTTCCTTATTTCCTGTTCTTGAATTTGCAGGGTCTCAGTATTTTATATGGAGGTTACAAACATATTCATGGGAATTAAAGAGTGGTCCCAGGGTGGAGCTACGGGCCGTTTCTGGGTGACCTGAGGCTAAAAGAGTGACCTGGGGTCCTCCGATTTTTATCATTTTTTAGTGAATATAATGTTGTTGAAGGAAATAAAGGTTGGCATAACTGGATTTGATAAAGAGACACGAGAAATAGCATTTCCGGCAATAGAGGCCAATTGACCCCCTCTGGCAAGTCTCCGTTCTTTTCCTTCACCGAGGTAGGCAACTTGCTCAGCGGCATGCCAAGTCTGTAACGTTCTTGCCTGATTCAAAAATAATTTGCAAGTTTGTACCAACAAAAATCAAGAACGGACAATGGAAGCGATGTTTTGCCTTACTTTGTGAGCCATTCGCAAGGAGGCATTGCCAAAGGCACATGTGAGGACTGACCTTGCCCCCTTGTCCAAACCTGGTCAAGCTTAGGCACGGCACATGTGAGGACTGACCTTGCCCTCTTGTCCAAACCTGGTCAAGCTTAGGCACATATGTCTGCACGCAGGCACTCGATAGCCTGCAGGAGTCAAAGTCCATGACGGGTGCATGCATGAAAATGTTGTTCATCTGTTTCATGCCTGGTGAAGCCTGGAGGCCTGTCTGTGTGCAGGTGCTTGGCAGCCTGCAGCAAATGAAGTCCGGGACAGGTGCATGTGTTGTGATGTGTTTGACCCCTTTTCCGGCCTGGTCAAGCCTGGAAGTCTGTCTATGTGCAGTTGTTTGGCTGCCTGCAACAAATGAAGTCCGGGACAGGTGCATGTGCTGTAATGTGTATGTCCCTTTTCAAGTCTGGTTTGACCTGGAGGCCTGTCTGTGTGCAGGTGCTGGACAGCCTGCAGCAATTAAAATCCAGGACAGGGCCAGAGGATGAAAAAGCATTGATGGAGGTCCAGGTACGAAAGTGCTTCTCGCCTCAGAGCTACTTCAACTCTCATTTTTTAAAGATGTCAGAGGTGATGAACCTTAAGGGGACCAGCCTGAAACAAGCTGTGTCCTTGAAATGTGTGCATTGTTCGGTGCGATAACAGCAGCTGCAGAGCATTCAGCGCCTGGTATGCTTAAAGCACGCCCCAATGCTTTGTCAACTAAGCTCATTCGATGCTGCTGCTTCTGGTCCTGTGCCTGCTGCTTTTGTGCCTATTTCTCTGCTTCTTGCTCCTGTGACTGTTGCTTCTGTGCCTCATTGATCCCTTGACGTTGTTGAGAGTGTGAGGTATGTGCTGTACTTTCCGCATGTATGGACAGGAAGAGCTAGTGAGTGGCGGGTACATGAAGCCCCCTCCTGATGCAGCCTTGGCCGCAAAGGCTGCCTCCAAGGCCCGCAAGGTAAGAAGGTGACAGGCAAAGATGTCGGTCGCAAAAGGGGTAGAGGTGCAAGGGAAAGAGACAGGGCACACAAAGCCCTCCTGATGCAGCCTTTGCTACAAAGGCTGCCTTTGAGCCCCACAAGGTGGGAAGGATAGGGGATGTTACAGGAGATTTAAGAAGTCAAAGGCCTCTAGCTTAAACGACTAACAGCTGGGCCTGCAAAAGACTCAAAACATGCGGAGGAAACAGACAAAAGAGTCATGAGGCACAAAATGATAGAGACACAGGGTGAAGATCCTAAAGGCAAAGTGGCAAAAGAGAGGTAGCTGTATGGAAAAGATGCTAGAAGACTGGGCTGGGCTAAAGGCAAACAAAGGTATAGAAGCAGTGCCTCACAGGCTGTGGAGTCTGAGTCAGTGAGTAGATGCACTTAGGAAGGAAGCATTGCTTTTGCATATTCCTTTCTGGAAATGCCTCATGGACACACAACACACACGCACACTCACACATGCACACGCACATGCAAGCACGCATACACACACGCGCGCGCACACACACACACACGCACACTCACACATGCAAACGCACATGCAAGCACGCATACACACACGCGCGCGCACACACGCACACTCACACATGCACACGCACATGCAAGCACGCATACACACACGCGCACACACACACACACACTCACACATGCACACGCACATGCAAGCACGCATACACACACACACGCGCGCACACACACATGCACGCACAACACACACACACGCACACGCACACGCATTCGCTGACTCTCTTTTGCTTTCTAAGACCAGAAATGAATTAACAAAGATAAGTCTGTGACAGCCAAGAGGCCGCGTGCATCAGAAGCATAGACATACACAAAGAGAAAAAGATTGGAAAATAATTGGGGTAGAACAGTGGACAGGCAAGCTGCTCCAAAAAAGTGTTTGCTGCGTCACCCATCTTCCTGGAAGGAAGGAAAACTACACAGGCAGCAGGTTCACTCTTTGTGTCTGCTGCCTGATTTCATGCCACATAGGACCATTTGCCTTCTTCACAGCCTCTCCTCTCACTGACTTTCACCTAGGCTTTCAAGTGATTATACGCAGTGGTAAGACCCATCACAGCATCCAGGACTTCAAAAAAGGCACATGCAGGCCCCACAAGGAATGCGTTGTGTGTTGCTAGCAATGCAACTTTCCTGCCTTTAAGGCCAGCTTATTGCTTGCCTTGTCCTCTTGCTAACCTTCCAGGCAAACGCGCGGGCCAGCAAAAGAGGGGATAAAGCCGGCGTGGCAGGAGACGGGAGCAGCGGGCTCAGGAGCTTTGTATCGCCTGGAGGTTATCAAGTGCTGGTGGGGCGTAACAACAAGCAGAACGACGTGCTGAGCCACGCGGTTGCTCAACCAGAGGACCTGTGGTTTCATATAAGAGGCAGGCCTGGCTCACATGTGGCCCTGCGTGTAGGCTCCAAACCAGGCAGCCCAAACACCCGGCCAGGGATTGGTGATGAGGACGTACAGTATGCAGCTGACCTGGCAGCATTCTTCTCCAAGGGCCGCCAGGACCTAAAGTGCGATGTCATCGTGGCCAAAGCAGGGGGGCTTAAGAAGCCAAAGGGCGCAAAACCGGGGCAGGTGCGTGTACATGCGTGCTTGTCGTCCATTCTAAAGTTGGGGAGCATGACGGTTTGGTGGATGTGAGTGACTCTGCAGTGACGCTCAGTTCACACCGGCAAGGACTGAGGTAGGCAAGAAAGCTCAGTGTCCTAGAGCGCCCTTGCGTAATGCATCCATTACTTGACAAGCAGGTGACTCTGAAGGTGAGAATCGGCTTTTGCAGTAAATCTGTGATCAGGCGTGTGAGGAAGTGATGAGTGACACACCTTAACTGTGCAGCAGCTGTGTTGCAGGATCCTAGAGACAATGCTGCTGTTCTTCATCTGGTGACAAGTAGTGGTTTGGCCAGGCTGAGGACAAAAGAAGCTGAGGGGAGTGTGGCTGTTCCCACTTGCAATTGGTCAAAGGGAATTCAGTCAAAGGCACAGTTATGAGAGTGCCGGCCCTCGTCCCCACTCCCTTTTTCCCTCATTGCCTCCCCTTACCCCACTCTAGATGCTCTCCAATCAGTTGTTCAGAATTAATCCTCACTGGGTGGCACTTATTTTTTATCCTTGCAGGTTCTCGTGACAAAAGAGCTTGGAAATGTGGTCGCCAGGCCTGAGAATGTGGCCAGTTTAGTTGGAAAAGCCCAGCCTGATGACAAATAGCAAGTGGTCAGAGATATTTTTTGGCGTGAACTTTTTGGTCTTTAGTATCTACGCTTTTCTTTTCATTGTTGCCTTATTTATCCCCATTCACTATCATATGTACATGATATACACTCGCTACGTACGTCAATTTTACTTTGTCCGACCGAAAGAGCAGCCAACTTGTCTCCATCCTATTCTCATCTGTTCAGCATTTGTGCCATGGATTTTTGCCCTTTTCCAGGTACTGCTGCAAGTTTGGTAGACTTGGGTCAGTTCAAAGTGAACAGTTGCGGAATCATCCAAATGAGGTTGTTCTCAACCCCAAACCCATGTAAATCCATGTAACCTCAAAGGAAAGCTTTTGAAATTGCAAACTATCCCGGTTTCAGCGCTTCTAATGCTGACATAAGCTATCCACTAAAACCTCACACAGCGCATCACATGAAAAGAATAATTTGCATAGGCAGTGACGCTCCCTACATCAGTCAGCCGGTACGTTGGCTCAAAATGCTATGACTCATCAAATTATCCTGCATCATGTCTCTGCTCATGGGCTACAAATGGTTGTATGTAACTCCTTCCTATCCTACAAGTGATTGCAGTATATTATTTACAGATTTATAGAATGGACCGTTAGCCACAACGTTGGACTAATAGGCCTGGTGCTGGTACATTCCAGCACACGGAGGCGGAAACTGTAAACGAGGAAACTGAAGAAAAGGGGTATGTCCACAGGATGCAAAACCAATGATGCAACACACTGCCCATAGTTACAAGCTATAATGGGGTTTGACCTTCAGCCAGGTAGTTTGGCTGCTCGGCCTGCTCAACTGTTCCAACTGCACAAAAAATATCCACGAGATCGGAAATGAAACGGTAAGTCTCATTAGTTTGCTTCTGCAAGAAATGAATAGCATCCTCAGAGCTAGCTTAAGAATAGTAGAAAGTGCCTGAATCGTCCAAAAAAATTCTATAAGACGAGGGGAAGTCAGAAAATAACTGTGCATAAGCCCTTCGAAGGGAACACACAGAAGCGCGAGAACAAAGGAACACGGCATGCTTTTCATCTTGGAGTCCTTTTTCACATTTATCACAAGCAGATGTGTGCTCCTGCCAAAGTGATGTCTCAACTCTTAAAGTGTGAGCATGTAAGGGAAAAGGTGCTTTGTTTCTCAGCGCGCGCTAGCCCAAATCAAGATGCAAATACCTGGGGACAGAAAAGGGCGCGCTATGATGCAACACATACTGCCCATAGAAAAAGTAAAATGATGCCAGCCAAAGACGCTGCATGCAGCAAGCCAAGAAGCAATCCAACTTCAACTACTAAGCTTAGGAGAAAGTCAGAGGCAGAGCTATCACGTTAGTAATGTGGTCCAGGACAGATAAGAAAAACTACGTAGGCAGAGGAAACTCTCCCTACATCAATTAAGGAAAAGGAGATATATTGGCTCAGAAGAGTCGTGAATCCCCTCCGGTACTAAGCACAAGGCTTTTCTTTTCCAGTCGCAATCTCCAGTCGCAATCTCCAGGATAATTTTGCTTCTGCTGATAATCTACCTCGTAGGCAGGTTACAGTTCTGTGAATGAATGGAAGAGTAGGAAGGGAAAGAAGGGAAAAAAGTACAAGGGCTAGGAAGGTGGCCGGCCTGAGCCTGGGCGTAAGCTCAAGCTCTTAGTATGGAATGTGCATGGGATTGGGGGGCGACCTGCTAATGCTAATGCAGAGCTCAAGGTTTTAGATGTATGCCACATGGTCAAAGACCATGACATTGCAGTGCTTACAGAAACAAGAACTGGTGATGCATCTAGGTTGCTGCAGCACTTGCCTGGCTTTACTTTGCACAACTTGGGAATGGCTAGAGAGAACGAAGGCAAAAATGGGTTTGGGATTGCTGTGTTTGTTGCGCCAGGCAGCTCAGATTATGTGCGCTTCCATAAAGTCAGTGAGCACACGCAGTGTATTTGGCTTCAATGTGACAAAAAGATGTTTGGGCTGGGGGAACATGTGATGATAGGTGCTACTTACATAAATCCTCTGAGTGGTTCGTTTACTTCTCGTGCTGTTCACTCTCACTATACTAACCTTTTTGAGGACGTGCTTGATGCTTTTCAGGTATCTTCGCAAGTCATTTTGTGTGGCGACTTTAATGCGCATGTTGGAGAGCTGAGTGAAGTGAGTGACGCGCATTCTCGGTTTGTGTTGGACTGCCCTGAGCTCCTTGAGACTAGGAGATGTGCGTGCAAGAGTGTGAACAAGGCAGGCCAGCTGTTGGTTGATCTAGCAGCTGCGACGAGTATGGCCATTTCTACTGGGCGTGTTGTTGGAGATGATGGGCAGCCCTCTTTCACTGGGCATTTTGGTGATAAGAGAAGTAGGCCAGACCATGTGTTGTTGTCTCCGGCTCTGCTCAAAATCGTACAATGTTTTGAGATGAAAGACACGCGTGCCTCGGATCACGCAGGCTTGAGCACTGTGTTTAGAGTGACTGATGAGGGTGGAGAAGGTGTGAATGCTCCACACCATATGTGCAAAGCTGGAGAGTGTATCAACAAGTTAGTGTTGCGTTGGCAGCAGGATAAGGCCCAAGTTTACGCTGAGCACATTCGGGACAATGCTGAACTGCTGGCTCAGTTTGATGAGGCAGAGAGGTCTGGGGATGTAGATAAATTGGCGTTTTGTGTGCGTTATTTGATCATCTGGGCAGCGAGCAGTAGAGCTGTGGGCATGTCAGCCCGAGCAAAGTGTGTTTTTAAACGTGAGCGTAATAGGAAGGGTCCTCTAAACCCTGTGTGGTTCAATGAAGAATGTTGGGAGAAGCGTAGGGCTTTCATTGAGGCAGTGAAGCGTGGTGAAGCCAGGCATGCTTGCAGATTTCTCAAGAGGGAGAGTATGAGGTGCAATCGTAGGATGAAGCGAAGGCACGCGAGACAGTTGCGGAATTTGTTTTTGGACAGGCTATTTCGGAAGGATCCGGCAGTGCACGCTTTACTAAAAAGGCACACCAAGCCTCACACAACCCCTGTGCCTGCTCCAGCTTGGCATGATCACTTACACAAACACTTCAGAGCAAAGAGGACATTTGAAGAGTCTCGCCCATCTGCGAGGGATATGGCTGTGCCACTGGGCCGGCGCAACCTTCCACCTGAGGTCCTTCTCAGGCGGGGCGTGCAGTCTGGGTGGGCTCCTGAGCCAGATGAGTTTGAGATCCCTGATGTATCTGTGTTAGAAGGTATGTTGGGTAGTGAATTTCAGAAGTTGAATGTTGGTGCCTCTTCAGGCTTTGATGCGATCCCGATTCCTTTTCTTAAGCATGCGTGCTTGCCAGTGCAGTGTGGGAATAAAACCAAACAAGTAAATGTGCTGGTGCCTCTGTTGGCTCGTCTTTTTAAAGTGTTGCTGACTGAAAGTAAAGTGCCTGCGTGCTGGAAGGTTGCCAAGTTGAGCCCCATTCACAAAAAAGGGGAAGTGCTGAAACCTGGGAATTGTAGGATGATTGCGGTGTAATGTATAGGATTTATGCTAATGTGCTGAAAAATCTGGTGACAGATTGGTGTATGAAAAAGGGAAAGATTCCGGACACGCAGTTTGGCTTCTTTCCAGGCAGGAGCACTCTGCATCCTCTGTTCATTCTGAGGCACCTCAAGCATGCTGCGAAAAAATTGAAGCCACGGAATTCTTCCAGATGGCACATTGCTTTCATTGACTTTTCTCAAGCTTATGACACCGTGCCCAGACAGCAGCTTTGGTCTCACTTGCAGCGCAATGCAATGCCAACTCCTCTGATCAGTGTGATCAGAGACATGTTTGATAATGATGAGTACATTCTAATGGATGGTGAGAAAAGGGCGCGCGTGCAGCCATCGAACGGTGTTAAGCAAGGTTGTCCTTTGTCCCCCCTTCTTTTCTCTCTGTACATCAATGATATGGGCAGAGAGATAAGTGAGGGCATTGAGGGTGCTGTGACTGGTGATAGAGTGAATGGTGTGTCCCACATGATGTACGCTGATGACCTTGGATTAACTACGAATGACCCTGGTGAAATGCAGAAGATGCTGGACAGACTCCGTGTGTATGCCCAGAGAAAAGGGTTGACTGTAAACACAGCTAAGTCTGAGGTGGTGCACTTCAACAGTACGTCTGTCTCTCCTCTGCAGAATCCTTTTACGTATGATGGAGTGGTCCTTCCAGAGAAGGACAGGTTCAAATATTTGGGAGTGCTGTTGGATAAAAAGATGGATTTAAAGGTAGCTGAGGAGCATGCGGTGCGGCCTTATATGGCTGCACAGAGAAGGATTTCGGAGTTTGCCAAGGGTCATGACGTGAAAAACAGGCCTCATGCTATGCTCTGGTTGTCTAAGGTGTATGGCATTCCTGCTGGGATGTATGCGTGCCAGGTGTGGGGAACTCATTACTTGAGAGAAGGCAGTGAGTTTGATAGTCAATTGCAGAAAAGACATCTGTGTTCCTTGAGGCGCATTCTTGGAGTAAAGAACAGTACTACAAATTGGCCGGTGTTGAGAGAGTGTGGCCAGGAGCCTCTGCAGTTCTTCTGGTTCCGTGCCTCCATCAAGTTTTTTAATAGCATGCTTGACTCCAATAGTGAAGTTTTGCGTCGTGTGCTGAGGGCTGATTTAAGTCTGGCTTCTTTTAGTTCCTCTTGCTGGTCTGCTGAAGTCTCTAATGCTTTTGGTGGGATGCGGAATGGTGATTCGTTCAAACAGAACATGCTGAGAGCTGAGAAAATCCCCATGCAAGAGTTCATTGGTGATTTGCGATACAGACAGCAGAAAGTGTGGAGAGGGGCCGATGTTTTTTGTCCTCGTGCAGTTAACAAGAAGGCAGTGACGTATCATAAGTGGTGTGGGAATTCTGAGAGTGGTCCCAGAGGTGCTCCTTTTTGTATCCCCTCGTATCTGTTCAAGGATTTGGACAAGCATGTTTTGAGAAACATTAGCAGATTTAGATTGCGTGCTCATCACTTGAGAGTGGAGTCTTGTAAATGGCTTGGGGGTTCAAGTATCTGTGCCACACTCACACTTATCAGTGATAAGTGTGAGTGTGGGGAAGTCCAGGATGAAAAACATGTGCTCTTCTTTTGCAAATGTACTGAGGTGCGTGAGCTACGCACGAGATACAAGGACCTTTTTGAGGAGATGTATAAGACTTTGCGTGTGTTTGCTCCGCCTTCAAACGCTGACTTTATTCCATTCTTGGCTTGCCATCATACTATCACTGATTCTGAGATCAATGCTTTCCTAAATCAAGACTCATACAGACTTCTTAGATTTGTGTCAGATTTAGTCTCAATTTTTGATACTGGTTGAGCTTGTTTCACCAGCTGCCAGAGTCTCGGGCTGTAGGCCACCATTGTAAACCCCTTGTAAACCCTTGTTCACCAGCTGCCATCAGCCAGAGTCTCGGGCTGTAGGCCACCATTGTAAACCCCCTTGTAAACCCCCTACCGTAGAGTCCAGAGACTGGACTCTACTACTCTGCCTTTTGACACACTTTGCTGAAGTTCTCTCCAGTCATTCTTCATTTTCTTTATTTCCTCAGCCATTCTTCTCATGTCTGAACTCAGCAATCGGATTTGTTTCCTTCTCCAAATGACGTCTGTACACGAGGTTGGTTTGGTTACAAGGCACCTTTTGCTCCAGCTGAGCTGCCATTCTGGGCAGGTGCAGCAATGTAACCCCATCCTACCCTATCCTTCTGCCATAAGACATGCCTTGTGAAGTTTTCTTCAGCAATGGGCAATGGATTCTCAGTGACGCTGCACGCATGAGAGCAAGCAAAGCAGTTTCATTGATGTTGAGGGTGGCTGCTTGCACATGATGATGAGCATATTGCTCAAGAATCTTTGGAACATTAAAATTGTAAAATCAATGATGAGTGCTTCAGCTTCATCATGAAAAACAATTCTCAGTGTAAGATCAAGTCAGCACTCGGCTGTGGCAGACAGGAGGGCATCTGGAGGTGCACAGCTTTCCTACATACAGTAATGCATCTAGCTTCCACTATTTCCCTAGATTCTCAGGTGCCGCCACGGGAGGGAGTCCGACTAAACAAGTTTTGACAGAAGCCTGATTCCTATGGAAGCAAACGGCACCTTGCATGTTGCGCAAGGCTTCCAGGCAGAGCCTGGAGATGAAATGCATTAAAGCAGCACAGCATCAGCGCAGCACGAGGTTCATACTTGTGTTTTGCATCACTTCAAGTTGAACTAAAGGAAGCAATTTATTCCATCCCGAACACAAATCCTTCACTTATTTCTCTTCGACCGGCCATTCGCTGCCTCTACTCGCATTTAATAGCCCTGCAAGATGTCCACACAGGTGAGGAGGAAGTTAGCCACAGGAGACGTTCCAGTCAGTCAGTGAATCGCCTACCAAAATTTACATGTGCTCATTGCATGCATGTATGTGTATGTATGTGGAAGTGTGAATGTATACACGTGTGTGTGTGTTTGTGTGTGTGTGTGTGTGTGTGTGTGCGTGCGCGTGCACATCAGGGATAAGGGAACCTGTCTTAAATGTGATAGCTAAACAAATGCAGCGAGCTGGAATTGCACAAACTGCCTTCCAAGGCAGCCTTCCGTTCACACATGTATAACTATCCTTCTGTGTTAGTATGCTTGCAAAATGTGTGCTGGTGCAGGGTATGCCTGTGGGATGTGCAAGAACTAGGCATGTCAAACATGTAGCTGGATCAGGTTGTTACAGACACACACAAGCAGGAGTGCCCACAGATCGAGGCAAAGGGGTTAAAAGGTACAAAACAGGAGCCAACCCTTGCATGCCTTCCTTGCATGCCTTCCTTCCATGAACATGGAGGCTGTTGCGTTGAGCAAGATACCAGAGATACAAACCAAGCAAGCAGAGTGTTCACAAGGCATGCTGCATATGCTCCTTATTGCTGCGCTGCTTGAGGCTGTTCTGCTCACCAGTGGTGGTAAGCATGCCTAAAGCAGCACTGCAGGGAGACAACTGCAGCATGTCTGGCCCAGCCTTAAATGGTAAGGGGCCTCAGGACAGAAGGTGCTCGCACTAAAATTGCAACATGTCCATCAAACACAAGAGCTGGAAAAAGCCTTGTATGGAATGCACGCAATCACGCGCACGCTTGCCACAGAACCTTCCTGGTACGAATAATAATAATATATATTCCTTCCTGGCCAGTGTAGAGCGTGAGGAATGAAAGACCTGCCATTCAAGGTAGGTCTTGGACTACCATCAAGCTTATAGAGTTGAACCAGGAGACACAACCAAAAGATGTAAGGCACGCAACCTGATGAAAATGTATTCAGAGGACAGCGTCCTGGGAGAGCTTGCAGACTCAAAGCCAAGGTTGAGAAGAAGCAAACAGGGTGCAAGACCACAAACAAGCAACAAGGCAAAACAACAAAACAGGTGCAAAACTAAACAAAGAGGGCAAACCAGAGAAGCTCTGAGCCCCGGCAACTTCGGTATGCCTGTAGGTGTGCCCTATAAAGCAAAAGGGACGCTCCGAAGCCAACGAAGGCCAGCATCATAAAGACAGACGATAGATATACACATACACATGTAGATATAATGTAATACATACATGCATATTTATGTATTTATTTATGTATATTCAAAGATCAGGATTAGGATCATGAAGACTTGCCTGTAGATGTGCCTGACAAACACGAGGGACGCTCTGAAGCCGATAGAGCCCAGCATCATAAGGAAGGCGTAGCACACAAGTGCGTTGTAGCCAAAGAAGAAGCTGGTCTGCGGCGAAACACATGAAGTAGGAAGCACACAGTATGCGAGTGCGCTTTCTCAGGGTTTTTGGAGCAGGTCTACAAAGAGACAAAGCACCAAATGCATGCCAGTTGAAACAGGCAAACAGGGACATGAAAGTTTGATGCAGCATTCACACATGGGCCTTTGGGGGTTGCTCACTGGGAGCCACAGAGGCAGAGAAGCAGGAGCAGCGGCGGCTGTGGGGATTGTGGGAGGCAGTGGCAAGGATGGTGGGGGTGCATGCGCAGAAGTGGCTGGGGTAGGTGTAGCCGGGGGGGAGGGGGGTGATACAGGGAGCAACAAAGGCACCAGACGAGAAGGGCTGCAGCTGATGGAGCATCGAGAAAGAAGCTCAGCACCAACAACCCCTTGTTGTGCTGATTACAATGGACTCGTTGTGCTGATCAAAACGTACTGCTGGAGGTAAGGACGCTCAATCAATGGGCCACAAGTTCGGCAGGCATGATGCGTTTACCCACATGCACAAGGCCGGGCAGTCTGGAACAAAAGCAGCAATAATACACAAACCAAACCCACCTGCATGAGGCCGGACATCTGGGAGCGATAGAAGTAGTAGTATATGCAGTAGCCAAAGATGAAGAAGCCGGTGGAGCCCCCACACAGAAACGAGCGCCACCACCACCTGCATCAGGGGTGCACAGGACAGAATGCTCAGCTTGCAATCCTTCTTCCCCATGTGCATGCAACACATAAAAATGCTGCTGTGCGCACACACGAGTGCGTGCGTGCGGGCATGTGTGTGTGTGTGTTTGCGTGAAGGTGTCGCATGCGTGCGTGCACAAAGAACCAGGTGAGGGCTGTGAGCATGAACCAGGACACAGTGGCAACCAGGACCTGCTGAGGCAAGCCGTCATATTTCCGTGCAGCATAGCACAGCTTAAAAAACTGTGCACGAAAAGCCTTCACAGCACAAGCACACTGTTCTCCTACACTCTCGAGCTTGCCTCAGGGGCATAGCCTGAGGGCTGACAGCTCCCCCATTGAGGAATCATGACTCTTTGCACCGGTTAGGCTGAAATTCTGCATCTGACCAACACCAGATGTATTCACTCCATTCCACTTGCACCGCTTTTCTTTTGGTGTGAGGACTAAAACCACCAAAAAACACCCTTTTTGGTGTGCGCATGATCTGGAATGGGGATGTCGTGGCAAAACCAGAGCCCATGTCAACGCTCATTTGGCTTGTCTTCCCTGAGTTGCAGGCCTCAAGCTCTATGAAAGCATGCATATGGCACCCATGCTGAAACATTGCAACTGAAGGGGGCCCCAAAGTAGGAAGCATGCAAGGGAAAACAAGCTATTTCAGGCCCCAGGTGCCCCCCTGTGACAGCGTACATCGCAATCAGCAACAACATGCATTTTGTGATGACAGCTAACAATGTGATGAGCAGCAGCATGCATCTGTGATGACAGCTAACATTGTGATTAGCAGCAGCATGCATCTATGATCACAGCTTGCAATGCAATTGGCAACAGCATGCAATTATGACCACAGCTTACATCATGACCAGCAGCAATGTGCATCCAGAAACCTACTGCGACGTAGATTTTTTGTTTGCTTAGGATGACCCCATCCACTACAGATGGGTTGACTACGTGTGCCCTTGCAGCACCCGTCACATCTGAGCAGTGCCTCTGCTTACCCTTGCGGCACCCATCACATCTGAGCAGTGCCTCTGCCTGCCCTTGTAGCACCCATCACATCTGAGCAGTGCTGCTGGGGAACAAAGTTGGGGCTGCATGGGAAAATCGCCAGCATTGAACAAATTGCTTTCCTGGATGATGCTGTGGTCGATATGTCGGGGAGGCCAGCCTCCTAAGTTCAATCATTTCTTCGTCATTGATGCGGCACTTGCCACATGCACTGTTTGGCCTGCACGGCAGGATCTTTGTCGCCAACACAGTCACACACACAAACACGCGCGCGCGCACACACACACGTGCACACACGCGCACACTCCAGCCTCACCTATGGTCCTCCACTGCCAGCTGGAAGTATGTGAGGGCCACTGTGACGAAGGCTGTGACGATGACTAGGATGATGAACACGATAAACAGGACGGAGTAGATGGTGTACACCTGCAAATTGCAAAGAAGGATGAAACAGATGGTGTGCAACTAAAAGATGAAAAGATGAACAGGACGGTAAAAAGATGGTGTACACCTGCAAGATGAACAGGATAAAACAGATGGTGAACACCTGCAAGATGAACAAGATGAAACAGAGGGTGTACAGCTACAGTTGCAGGCGAAAACAATGACAAACATGGAACGAATGGCATATACCTGCGCGGCACCAGGACAATAGCATACAAAACAAAAATAAGGAAAGCATGCTCGGCGCATATTTGCAGATGCAATTCACATTTGCAGCTGCAGGTGCACAAAGAAAGCCATGTCCTGCTGAGGAAAAGCATGCTCAGTGCACGACTGCAGCTGTAGGTGTACAGAGGAAGCCATGCGCTACATGCAAGGGAGAAGCCATGTCCGAAAGCACTGACAGCTATACTGTTCTCTACATCGTATGAAAAAGGCAACGACAAGCGCCCCCGGCAAAGCAAATCCCCTCCACCTTGTAACCCCAGATGGAGGCAAAGATGTAGTACAGCTCGATGTAGATGGCTGAGAAGGGCAGGAAGCCGGCCATGGCCATCTGGGGGATGGTGGTGCGGTACCAAGGCAGGGGCGGCACCTCGCGCGGGAACTTGGTGGTCCTGCAAGCGCGACACACGCACAAGTGTGGAAGGATCTTCAGGCGCAGGGTGTCACGTGGGTGGTAGGTGGAAGCATGATGCAGTGCTTGGAATCAACAAGCAATGGCTGTTAAGGAATTGGCATTTGCAAGGGAGCCCGCTGCCCAGGAGTTGAAAAGGAGTGGGGCTGAGCTTCGACAAGATGTGCACAGCAACAATGCCGAAGCCTCACCAAACACACAAAATAAGGCATGGAATAACGGTACCAGCCTCCAATGACAGCCTGCTTGATGCCTGCAGGTACCTTCTCTAGGATGGCAGTGCGTGAGATGATACAGCGCAGTGTGAGCCTCTGCTGATACCAAATCTGATATGGCAGTGCACGAGGTGTTGCAATGTGATGCACGGCTCGATGCCTGCAAAAATCTCATCTTGCACGACAGTGTGTGAGGTGTTGCAGTGTGATGCACTGCTCAACGCCCGCAGAGATCGCATCTAATACGACAGTGCATGAGGTGTTGCAATGCGATGCACTGCTCGATGCCTGCAGGAACCTCATCTAATACAACAGTGTGTGAGGTGATGCAAAGTGAGCCATTTCTTACCTGCAGGGCGCATTGAACTCAGCCTTGGAGTTCTTGGCAGCAATGCCTCCCAACACGGTGAGGGGGAATGTGATGAGGGACCATAGGAAGATGATGATGACGATGGTCCCAAAGGGCAGGGCTGCCGTTGACTGCACAAGAAAGACAGCATGCAAACAGAAGATAAAGGACAAGGAGGCGAGGAGGAGATACCAATAAAGTTTGTGCTGCACAGCAGGATTGTGGTGGAATATTCCTGGCACACAGCATATGCTAGCAAATCCTGATTTGGTTAGTTTTGTTTGCGTGCTCATCCCGTACCACCGCCCAGCCATGTGGTACCGTGTGTACGTCATTCCCATCTGCTGTGCAGACACACCTCATCCGTTCCTTCCAACTGAGGAGGAGGAAATGGTTATGGTGCACAGCAGATGGGAATGACGTACAATACCACCACACCACACCACACCACACACCACACACCACACCACACACCACACCACACTGCTGGAAGGTGGTGTGGATGAAGGCTCGCAAACTGTGTGGGGGACATCTTCATGAGCAACCGAGCTACCGAAACAGGAAGGGTGATGCCAAACGGCATAGCTGCAGTAGAGCGCACGTGCGTGTGTGTAAGCATGTATGTGTGTGCATGCATGTTTGGGTATG
The DNA here is from genome assembly GCA_914767535.2 of Dunaliella primolecta. Lineage (NCBI taxonomy): Eukaryota > Viridiplantae > Chlorophyta > Chlorophyceae > Chlamydomonadales > Dunaliellaceae > Dunaliella > Dunaliella primolecta. Next base: position 4,821,573 of record OU611762.1, read on the forward strand.
GGTGTGTGTGACCCCCAGCCATGTTTTTCTGCCTGCGCAGCTATGAGCTGCGGACTGTGGCACTGTGGCATTCTGGCCTGCCTAGAGGAGGTAGCCGTGCGCTCAGGGGTGTACATGGGTAAAGAGGCATGCAAGAATGCAGTGGGGCCTGTATCTCCCGTACAAGATGGCCACAGTCAGAGCTTCCTCAAAAAAGATCAAAATGAAACGGCCGTCTCCTTCAAAGCCATACCCTGTAGAAGATGGCCACTGTGTTGAGGTAGGAGAAGACAGCAGTCACGGGGCCAAACCACAGCACAGCTGTGAGCATGACATTGGCCACCCAGTTATGGCCCCCCAGCATCTTGAACCATGTGCCGCTGACATAGCCTGCGTGCAAGCACAGACACACGCTGCGATTGCTGTCTGCCTGCCCGCCTGACTGACTGCTTGCAAGAGCGTCATGCTGGCCATACAATCAAAGGTGCCCAGCACCTTGCTCTGAGCACCACTGGCCCAGCCTGCAGGTGACCTAAAGCAAAAAACACGAGCAGAAATGTTATTAGGGACGTGCAGTGCCTTGTTATAATCAGCAGTCAGGGCATACAGGGCCTTCACCAATAAACTGCTTTTTTCAAGCAGTGCAGACTGGCAGCAAAAGAAATGTCTTTTTTTGTGAGGGTGATGAAAACATAGAAAACTAACATGCTGATAATGAGACTGCCTTCCTGTGAGACGGGCCCAGAGATTCTGCAGGCATCCCCACGATGCCTGCAGCAGAGAGCGACAGGAACGAAACACAGCACACTTCAGCATGAGTGAGAGGTCATGTAGTCCCAATACACCAGCCATTCCTGTGGTACTGGCTGGTAACACAACACAGACACACACACACACACACACGGGACCATGCACAACCCTGCGCCCACCGGCGATGTCTGCAACCCACCAGCAGTCCCAATGCCTGCACCAGCACAACCCTGCACCCACCAGCAATGCCCGCAGTCAGCGCGTACAAGACAACGCATGCACTCAGCAGTGCGCCACGGTTGTATGGGTAGAACATGCCAACAAGGGCAAGGGCGAAGATGAAGAGCGCGATGGCAAACATCTGCATGCACATGCGCATTGTCAGGCACGTCCAGGGTGCTAGGGGCGATCAGATATTTGTATGAGAAGACCTGATCAGCCAGGATGCTGGGCTGTAGGCCTCCTTGTTGACCTCCCTTAGGGACTCAGGGGAATGCCCGAGGATAGCCCCCCCGCGAACAGTGGTAAGCTTCTGACATGCTCACAGCACATGCCTTCTCTGAAGTGCGAGCTCCTTGACTTTATCAACTGGTGAGAAACGGCTCCTTCAAGGAACGAGGTGATGTCATATATATAGGCTTGAGCACACTCTTGGTCATGCCTGGTACAGAAACCCTTGTTGACGTGCAAGTGACCCATGGAGGGGCCCATTACCACCCAACAGCTGGGCTCACGCAACAGCGTGAATGGAAGTGGATGAGGCATGGATCGCACTGTCTTGCAGTGGATGCCCCTATTGGGACACCATTAAATACATGTGTACGTATTAACATATCAACATACAGCGCATCAAAACAAGGATTTAGGTATGTTTCCTTGCACCAAGAAAAAACACTTAGCATAAGTGAGGAATTTTCTCCTCACAAACATGATTAGTGAGACACAAGAGTCCCCCAACTCATGGATGGAAAAGAGGGGAAATGGCTGGAAAAATGGGAGCTGATGAATTTGTCACATACGCAGCGAATTCATGTAGTGGGAACAAAGGTGAAATAAGGACCATACATCAGCGTGAGGATAAGTCCTTTTCCAAACACTGCTACAAAATCCTTCAGCAATTGGAGTGGTTGTGCAAGGACAAGGAGAAGCGCAAGCAACAGCTTTCTATGAATAGCTCTTAGTTCCAATGCCATGCGCAATAAAAAAGAGATGGTGGCCACCTCAGCATGGTCACACAAAAGAAAGCCTAAGTTGAGTGGGCACATTTTGATGCGTATGTACAGATGGGCAGGCAGTGCTAGCACGCACCTGCGTCCCAACACCCATCATTGCCGAGAAGAGGCTGATGTGTGGTGGTAAGCGGAAGACATCTCCGTGCAGGTACTTCCACCCGGTTTCATCCTCCTCCTCTGCAAGCAGTGAGGGCAGTGAGAGGACACGGTGTGTGCAAAAGAAGACACCTTGAGGGCAGTTTTGCACAAAAACAAAGACTATGCCAGCTAAAAGGCTGCGTGCATGAAAGAAGAAGGTCTCCTAACTAGCAAGTTAGAATGCACAATGACCAAAGGGCGCGGGTGAACGCTTGCTCAGCTTTGTCGCTGTCAACGGGGCGCTCAGGACGTGCGAGTGCATGTAGGAGCGCACACAGTAACCGAAGTGCATGGGTGAACGCTTGCCCAGCATCGACGCTGACAAATTGGCTTCCGGGGTATGCAAGTGCATGTGGAGGAGCGCATGCACAGTGACCGAAATGAGTGGGTAAACGCTTGCAGAAGCATGCTGGACGTCACCACCTGCGAGGGGGCTTCAACAACATGATGGGGCAGACGGGACATGCAGGCGCACGTAGAGGCACACGTGCATTGCGCACACGCGTACCTCCCCTGAATGCCACATCATATTGTCTTGGATGGTTTACACTGGCATGGCTCCAAACATCCCTCAGGCATAAGGCACTACTAATGTGGGTCATATTATGTCAATATCACATAAGACAACTCGCAAGCCCCCTCCACACCTCCACCATGCTGCAGGCACACACACACGTGCAATGAGCACATGTGTGAAAAAGCCTCCCACACTTCATGCCCTCTCCTGTGCACACCCTGAAGTGACACCATCTTGTTGACCTGTTCTGTTTATGTAAACGACATCGCCAGGTCGTTGCTGGGTAGGGTGTTGCCCAAGGCCTCAATTGCATGACATGCACGGATGTGAGGTGAGCTGAGGGGTACCATCACATCATTTAAGTCGTGCACGGAGGTCCAAAAGCACAGAGCAGGAGCCAGAGCCTTACCCTAAGGTGATTGACTCATGCAGATGGAAATCGTGCTGGAGCAAGGTCTGATTCTTAAGAGCCATACTTGTCATCAAGGGCAATGCACAGGGAGAAGTTGCGGCTCACTGGGCAGCAAAATTGGAAGGTCAGGGTCACAGCGTTGGAAGGGTTCTGCGCGTTCCAACCCTGTGGAAAGCTGGGACCACAAGCTCCTTCCAACCAAGGCCTTACGACACAGCACAGACACAGATCACACGCGTACAAGACAGCGAAGCAGGCTTGGAAGGCCATGGAGGGATGCCTCTCCCAATTCATGTGGTCCGTCCAGCCTTAGTCCCTGAAGCTTCAGCGGTTAAACTTTCACGTCCTATGCCCAAAGCTGCCAAACACTCAACAACTCCGCGCACTCAAGCTTCCTCCTCCTAATCACTTCAAGCACTTGCACTTTCTCCCTGGCTTCCTATGATCGCTCCTGCACAAACAAGGTCTTCCCACGCAGTCCTCCCAGCAGCGCACCAAGCTCAAGCACGATGAGGCCCTGCTCCCCAGTTGGAACTTCCTCACCGTCATTTCACACCGGAGACTGCTATAGTTTGATCATTGCATCAGCAGACTTATTTACACGCCCGAACGCCGCGGCTTCCGCGGACATGCAGACGCTCCCAACTTGGGAATGCCTCAATGGAATTGCTAAACATGCATTCCCGCACCCATCCCTGACATCTTGAACGGTTGCAACAGGCGCTTCCCAGGGCCTCCCAGCTCAACATTGCGCTGCATGCACTGGAGCAATTGCGACATCCTTCCCTGATACCTGCTCACCCACAACTCCCAGCTCAGTATTCTGATGCACGCACTGGGGCATTTGCAACTCCCCGTCCCTGATGTCTTGTACGGATGCAACAGCCGCTCATCCACGCGTCCCAGCTCAGTATTGTGATGCATGCATCAAAGTGTGTGTTGCAACATCCTTCCCTGACGCCTTGTACTGATGCAACAGATGCTCACCCGGGCCTCCCAGCTCTGCATCGCTGCGTGAGTACTTGAGGAAGTCGTTCTTCAGCACCCGCAGCAAGATGGTTGTGAGGAAGCCAGTGAGCAGCAGCACAGTGACGCAGGAGTTGATGATGGAGAACCAGTGGATCTGCGAAGTATCATAGAAAGGATGGCTGTGAGGAAGCCAGTGAGTAGCAGCATGGTGATGCAGGAGTTGATGATGGAGAATTAGTGGATCTGCGGAGTATCACAGGAAGGATGGCTGTGAGGAAGCCAGTGCGTAGCAGCAGCGGCACAGCTGTAGTTTTGAAACATTCAGTGGGTCTGCGCGATGCTGCATGTAACTAGAGAATGGAAGGAGGTTTGGACAGAGTTTGCCTGAGCAAGCTGAATGCTTGATGCTGAACTGCAGCGCATGGGCCGGTCCTCTAGGTGCTCCTTCAGAAATTGGAAGGAGCAGCGCGCGTACCGAACCATGCGCCGGCAATAGATTTTTCTGCAAGCGAAAGTACTTTCAGGTGCTGTTCAGGGCTCTCTTACCTCCAGGTGCTCCTTAAGGAAGGAGTAGCGTGCATACCGATCCATGCGGTGCTCGAAGGTCACTTTTGTCTCCCGCCACTTCACAGAGTAGGAGAACTCCACCTCCTGCACAGAGGGGATAAAAGAATACAGAAAGCTCAGTAAGGGTTGACAGGCTCTGCCTGTCCTTCCCTGGACGCTTGACAGTGTGATAAATGGCAAAAGTAGGTACGAGAAGGACAGGCAGGTGTTGGTCAGTGTCAGAGGTCCAAGATGACAAGGCCCGGCCAGAAGAAACAAAGATTGGGCTTGCCAGCAACTCAAATCGGAATACATCCAACTGCTCCATCATGCAGCTTCATCTGATAGGCTAGCATTCCCGGGCGTCATACCAGAAGGGTTCACACCTGCTAACCCAACGGCAAGAACACACACGTACACACATGTGCATGCACCTACCATTTCTGATGCAGAGGTGATATCCACAGTGCGTAGAGGGTCACTTGACACATCAACCTGCGTGCACAGAGAGAGAGCAAAGGCATATTTCAGGAGAAGCTGAGTCAGTGCCTCGTGCTCAAGCCGCCCGCGTCTTGATTCAAAGCAGTGCAGGTTTGCAGCTGAGACGAGAATTTGTGGCAGGGCCAGGAAAATGGCAAACAGGGAGAAGCAGCGCAGCTTGACACCAGGCAGGCCAGAACGTGAGTAATGGCAGCTTGAAAGCGATCAGCACAAGCTCTGGGCTGAAGGCTTGCTTTTGTACCCCCTTACTGTTGTAAAGCTCATTGGCGGACAGCAGTGTGCCAGGCAGTATTTGTATGTTACGCAGGGAAGAAACTTGAGCAAGGTTGAGGATGACAGAGGCAGTCATCAATGCAGGCTCCTTTACGTATTGTCCTTAAGAGACAAGTGTTCAGGGATGAGTGGGGATGTGTGCTTACAGTCGCAAAATGGCTCAAGACGGTGTGCAGCAACACGCACCGCAAGCATCTTCACTTTCACTCTCTTTAGAAATCTGATCCCCATCAGCCATAATTTTCTGCTTGTGCCTCCCATGGCACGCCCCGGCTGTCAGAAGGATTCAGCAGTCGAGGCCTTAGGCGCTTAGGACAAAAGCTGTGCCAGCTATAGTGTGTGGCTAACAGGCATTGGACACAGTGACAGGCACTGACAGAGACAGCTGCCTGTGCTTCAACCACCGACCTCAATCACGTTGTTCTTGTTGTACGAGAGATCGTAGTGAAAGTGCGTGAACAGGAAGTAGCGCTCATCCTTGCTGCTCTCGCGCTTCTCCACTTTGCCAATGAACCCCCACACTGGCAGGTCATCCAGGTACATCTGCCAAGAAAGATGAGGAAAGATGAAGAGGGATAATGAAACGAAGACGAATAACTTGCACCTATAAGCATACAGGCTGAGGAGACGCCTCGTCTGAGGGGCTTGCCTTCTGTCTGTCAACAGGTGGGCAGATTAAAAAAGGCCTACCCTGAACTCCAACAGCATGACGTAAACAAAGAAGACCTGGCAGTCAGCGCTGACACTACTGGTGAGTTCCTCTAACTGAAGGGCAAAGTCTCGATTTAGTCCGAAAGACCAGAAGAACCGGCACTCTATTGTATTGACAGGGGGAAAGGATGCTGGCAGTGGGCAGTGTCTCTCGCTGGAACTCATCTAATGCCCTGCTGGCCTGGATACAGGCAGCACATAGGCAGGTAACACAAAGGCATGACAATGCTCGAACAAAACGGCACGCATGCTCATGCATAAAATGTGGGCATGTCTCTTCTTCGCTTCCCATTCCTTTCCTGTCCTGTCCTTTTCCCTGTCAGCCCTTCTTCTTTTTGCGCCTGTCATTGATTGTCTTGGCTCCTGTGTCATCTACGCAGATAATGACATGACGTGCGCTGCAAACTTGCATTGATCTTTGCAGCTGCCCATGCCCTCCTCAGACATCGGCCTCCAGCTTTACGTTGCGCAACCCCTGCAGAGCAGCAAGCCCACCTGGAAGTAGTAGTCCCCCTTCACAGCATCCCTGAAGGCCTGCACATCCTTCTGGCTAAGCTTCTTCTTGCACAACACCTGGTTGTCCCTGTCCTCCCTGAACTTCATGTCATAGGGCGTGTTGACCAGGCGGTCCCCCTCTAGCACCTGCATGAGTGGCATGATAGGTGAATGGGATAGACCAGGGAGCCGATGGAGCAGCAACGGCCTCCATCAACATGGGAAACATGGATGCCTGCAAGTGCGTACACATGCTCCCGCATTCCAGTCCCAGTAGTCCTTCACCCACCTCTCCCAGGTCCAGCAGCTTGTACTCCTTGCCCCCACTGGGTTGGCAGAAAGGCAGGTTGTAGAACTGGTAGGTCTCCGTGGGGTTGTGATACGGCCCCACACGATTAGCGTAGACAGGGATGGACTGTCCCTGCTTGAACTCCCGAGCATCGCACCCAACGATGACAAGGGCCGAGATGAGGATCGTGAGGAGCCCCTTTCTGATGTGGCAGCTCCCTCTAGCAAGCATGGCACTCCAACTGGAGAGTCCTGACTGACTCCTCCGTTGACACACAGCTACGACTGCCTCTGCATCATGCTTGTACAAAATGTGATCATCATTATCCTGCAACGAATTAATCAATTGTTTTGGCAGGAGAGAGATCAACAAAGGGGGTTGGCTACACTGTTGTGGCAGTGCAATTGTCAAGAATAGATTAAACCAGAAACTAAATTAGGAGTCGAGCGCACCGCGCTGCCGTAAGCCAAGGAATTGCCTCTTGGCTTCACAGGATTCTGGCAGCGGCTACAAGTAGTAGACAGAATGGCAAGCTTTGCGGACCTTGCTGCCAAGCCTCAAGAGGCGAGGGGAGGACCTGTACCTCCAGTGAAGGGAGGTGGGTTCTTGCCATGCAAGCCACCATGGGAGGAGCATCAGGAGCATGGGGAATATAAAAGCCAGCAGCAGCAGCAGCAGCAGCAGCACCAGCAGTACCTCCAGCAGAACCTTAGTAGCAGTATATCATTTCACTTGGTCGGCCTGCGGAGAAGGGGAAATTGAGAGGGCGCTGTGTGCCTCCCTTCCTTCTTAATGTTCGCAGTGGAGCTGAATGGGCAGGTGGTGCTCAAGATTTTGCAGCACTGCACTGAGGCACTCCCACAGATGGTGACAGGGCAGGTATGCACACAGTCTTTTCTGCTGGAGCAGGCAAAACACGCAACAGCAGCTGTATGCGAGCAAAGCACACAAGCATGCATGCCCCTCTCCCTGTCTTGGGGACCCAAACATGCTCGCGCACTTTCATCCGCTCAACGCAGCTGCTGGGCCTGGATGTGGGACAGACGCTGGAGGTCACGGACTGCTTTGCTTTCCCAGTAAGTCGCGTTTGCACACCCACATATGCACCGCTTTACAGGCATGCAAAGCAGTGCATGCCCAGAAACAAGTTCTTCAAACAAAGTATGAATAGGGGCAATTGAAGAGGCAGTTTGCAGGTGCTTCCAGCTTGCTTCCTAGACAGACAGATGATGGTTGCGTCATCTGGTTGCATCATCTGACACACACACGCAGACCAGCGTTGCGGCCGAGGATGGGGATGAGGAGAATGCGGGGGCCACCTATCAGCTGGACATGATGCGCTGTTTGCGGGAAGTGAACGTCGATAACAACACCGTGGGCTGGTGGGTGCAGGCACTGCAATTTGGGTGCTTTCTCACGACAGTAGCAGACAGTGGCGGTCCATGGACTCTTCACAACTGAGTCCAGCTAACGCCGTGTCGATTAATGCAGTAATGCTTGGTTTTCTTGACGGAATCCTCTGCACGCACACACGCAAACAGGTACCAGTCAGCAGCCATGGGCACCTTCCAAACGGCGGAGCTGATCGAGACGTTTGTGAACTACCACGAGAACATCAAGAAGTGCGTTTGCCTGATCTACGACCCCCACCGCTCCCAGCGCGGATCCCTGGGCCTGCGGGCCATCCGGCTCAAGGACAGCTTCATCAACCTGTTCAAGCAGGAGAAGCTGTCTGGCAAGGACCTGCGTGAAGCCAACATTTCCTGGAAGGACGTGTTTGTGGATGTGCCAGTCAAGGTGAGTGTGTGAGGTGGGTTCCAGCAGCCCGACCTTGGATTCTTGAAACGGGCACAGGGGTTTCACAACTGTCACTTTCTGTCTTAGGACTCTTCCGGCTCAAAGGGCACCTCCTTGGATATATCCAAACCCCGCAGTCTTCAGGGTGCATGACACATCTATGAATCAGTGACGCAAGCTGTGTGCGAATGCGCTGCGCAGGTACAAAACTCGCCCCTAGCCCAGGCCTTGGTAGCAGAGTTGGAGCACGACAACCTAGCCACTGCCAGCGATTACGACCGCTTGAACCTGTCAGTCATGCCCTTCATGGAGAAGAACATCCAGTCCCTCATTGATTGCGTGGATGATTTGGTGAGTGCCAGTGAACCTCAAGGTATTCCAGGTAATGATAGGGACCCCCATGTTTATGTTTTAACATGTTTTGTGCGAATATGGGGTGCATTAGAAGAAGCCAGCCTCTCGCATGCTGTCCAGGGCAATGATACAGGCCGCCTCTGTATTGCTCCTGCTACCTTTTCAGAGTGGTCGCCAGTGAGCATCATACAGTGTCACTTGAACAAACAGGCCATACTGGAATGGTGTTGTTGATGTCCTGCACTCGTGTCACTGTTGCAACCCAGGTCGGTGAGCAGCAGAAGGTGACCATGTACCATAAAAATGTGGCGCGACAAGCGCAGCAAGTGGCGGCATGGCTGCAGAAGCGGCGGCAAGAAAACCAAGCCCGGCGGGCTGCAGGTGTGTGTGTGTGTGTGTGTGTGTGTGTGTGTTGAGAACATGTCTGGTGAATTGCTTAAGTGTAAAATCAGTCTTGGCTAAGTTTATAGAGGGGCAAATTTTTTGACGAAGGTTCATTCTTTTCACCGATTTTTTCACGCTGCATGAGCTTTTGGGGTGGGTGCCCCCGAGTGGGATTTGTGGTGAGCAAAAGAGAGAGGGTTGCATTCTGTGGGTTGGGAACAGGGTCAAGTGGCTTTCTTCTGAGACTTGATCATGCAAAAGTAACGAGGGCATGAGTGTCTTGCACCAAATGCTGGTTGGGGTAGGGGGGAGGATCCCCATGGGGATTCAAGTGAAATCCTTTTGTGTCCCAGCCAGCTGATGATGCAGAATACTCATCCCAGGCCAGGCCAAATTGGGTTCCTTCCCACTTGTGATTACCTCGTATTTGAGCCGTTTAATTTATTTGACATTGACGATAAAGAAATTAGGTACCTGGAGGTCAAGCAAAAATTGCATTATTTTCCCTGGCAACTTGCTAACATCAGATATTGAATGTAACAGATCATAAAGCTGGTCCTTACCAAAAACGGCACCTTGCTTGCATTTTGGATTGCTCTAGTGGTGCTTTCTTGGGACTTTGCTTTCTGACAAAGAGTTTTGGACCCATCAGGGGACCTCCCAGGAGGCTGGTGATGTCAAATATTATGGTCTCCCCTCCCTCCAGAGGTTTTCTCAGGCATTTCTGCAACATACATAACTCGATTTCTGGGTCCAAGTCTGGCCAATTGGCACCCTGTTGGTGCAACGTGGATGAAAGGGTGAGGTCAACGCGCATGACTAGTAGTCAGTGCCATGCGCATGGGTGTGGGCTGCAGGGGATGTGGAAGCTCAGGTACATTAAACAAATCCAGACTTCTAGGATAAATTGAGATATGATATGCTCAATAGCGTGGCTGAGTCATGATGGCAGGTTGTGAACTTGCAAGCTTGTGCTGCATGTACCTGGCAGGACGCATGTATGTAAGCACTTGCAGCTCAGTTCTCACCTTCCAAACTCTGATGCAATTCTTTTTGGTCGTGATGGAGAAGCACATGGATGTTCAATCGAAAGAGGAGCATTTTAGTACAGTTTTTGCCCAGGTTGGGGCACTGGTAGGGGGGTGGGGGTGAGGAGGTCCAGCCCAAAATTTACAAGTGCCTTCCATAAAAAAAAAGTTTTGCCTCCTGCAGGAGGGTGAAATAAGCATAACTTTTGGAACTCACGTGTCAACCCACATAAAAACTATATATTCCTAATCCTGAGACTGAGAGGCATTGATTGGTATATGTATGGGCCCAATCGGTGAGGGTGGGGGGGGGTAGAATGAGTTCCGACTTTTTGGGACCCCCCCTCCAGAAATTTTCTGAGGCATTGTCTCGAAATTTTAAATGTATCAACAGGTTCCTCAGCTCGAGAGCTGTCGAATGGCACCCTCTTAGAGACATTCGGTTGAAATGGGGGTTCAGTAGGGCTGCTCACAGCTTAACCGATGGACTGAATTCTAGCAGTGTCAAGATGGATGACTTAAAGTGCCCGTACTGCTCCAGACAGTTTGACAACAGGTTCAATAGGGACACGCATGTTAAGGCATGCAAGAGGCAGAGGGAGTCAGGCAAGAAATCTGGGCATGGCCAGCAGAGCTTGATGGGCTTTCTGCAGCAGCGGGCGCCTGCAGCAGCATCACCCGTGCAAGTGCAAGCGCATGCAGCATCGCCCATGCAAGCGCACAGTGAAGGAGGGCCAGCACCAGCGTCCCCATTATCAGTGGCAGCACCAGCAGCATTACCAGTAGGAGCAGCTGCAGACTCAGGGCCCATGGATGCAGAGGATGTGCACACATGGAGTGCCCAGCTGGGTGCAAGGCGGTGGTGTGGAAGTACGGCTTGGAAGCACACTTCGCAGTCAAGCACCAGCAGCAGCAGCTGGAGCAGAAGCTGCCTTCATTTTGGGTCCCAAGGAGCAGAAGCACAGCAGCAGAAAGTGGCTAAGACTGTGCATGCGCCTCGCTAGTTAGGAACAAGCAGCTTAGGTGTCCGTGCAAACATGCGCGCAGATGCTCAAATTCTGTTTCCTGCTTATAGCGTCTCACAGGCTCATTTATTTTATTTCCTGAAGATGCAGGTAGATGCATATTTTGAAAAGGAGCAAATTGGTGCCCTTTTTATTACAAGGGGGGCAGTATTGGGTGACCGGGGGGGGGGTCCTTTTGGGCCTCCCACCCAGAATTTTGACGTTGTGTCCTACTTTTTTTTACCCTCCTGCCTCCTGCTACATTTTAGTGGTGGATCACTTGCTGCTTTCCAACCATGATTTGGGTGCCAATAATCCTTCTGACCTCGCAAGTGTTCTTCTATCCGGTGAAGGTCAGCCGCTTCTTGCCGTGCCAACACCTGTCCTTCTCCTTACTTGACGAAGGGAATCATTACTACTGCCTGCGTATCTTTCCTGTTCTTTCTTGGAAATTTCAGAGTTTTTCACCTCACTGGCCGTACCTCTCAGGAGCAACCAGGTATTCCATTCGAGGCTGATGTTTATGGGACTTCAAATTTTCATTTGATGCATTTTGGTGGTGGATCTATGGGTCCAGTACCTAATACTTTTCTCCATATCCTTTGGAAGTCACAACCAAAACCAAAGCTTTGCTAGCCCTAATGGTACATGTGTACATGGTTGTGTGATGACCTTTGTGTTTCTATCTTTCTGGAACAGGCTCCTGAAGCTATCTTTGGGCAGCTCTCGGAACAAGGTAGTTTTCCAGCCTGATGTCATTATCGCTGTCAAATGTTTGGAATTTTGCTGCTTGCTTGACCCAATCGCCCCTGCAGGTGAAGAACTGCTACCAGAGGAGGACCCAACTCTGTTCAAGCCCCTACCTGAACCCAACCTCTTGGACAATTACCTAGTAACCAGCCAGATAAGTACCTTCTGCGACCAGCTCAACACAGCAAGCATGGGCACTATTGAGAAGCTGTACGTTGCTGACGCGCTGCAGAAAGGCGCTCAATAAAATTTGTATTTGATTTGTTTTGACGGATACCCTTGGTTGAGATCAATGCATTCTGGGTTCCAAGTACTTCTGTTTGACCCCCTTGCATCTTCATGTAAGCTTCAGTTGGTGAGGTCACATTGCCACACCCTTGGGGGCAGCTAGCTGGATTCAGAACAATCCTAAACGAGTCCAAGTGAGACGAGTCAGGAAAACAAGAAAGGAAAGCCTCAGAGATGGACATCCAACTGATTGCGTTCAGGTCAAGACCTAAAAGCTAATGAAGTATGGTCAGGAAAGGGTTTTATAGCCGTACCTGCCTACAAGGGCAGTTAAGCAGAAGCATGAAATGTATGCCCATATTCGAACCATGCAACCTAAGCCTGTACATGTCTGCGAGAAAAGGATAAAGGTTGGAATGGAATCAGATCTTCAGCCAGGCAGTCTAATTACTTACAAAGCTATTCCTGCCTGCGGGGGGCAGGTTAGGTTACAGGAAAAAGAAGGCCTCAAGTCAAAACGGTTGACTGCTAGCCTTCTCATAAAAAAGCAATCACTCACGTAGAAAAGGAAACATTTTGTTATTGCTGCGGGGGGAGCTTAGCTGAAGCAGAAATGTGCCTGTTACCAAACCACTCCGATCTAAAAGCAAACCTAGAAGCTCAGTCCCAGCATTTCAGGCATGCAGACACGAACTTGGCTAATGCTATGACATCAGCCTGGTTTATGGTCTTTAAGCAGTGTTGCACTACTTGGGGGTGCAGAGCCAAGCAGATGCTGGAATTGAGCGCGCAAGTTTGTCAGATCCTGAGATGGGCAATTCAGGATAATGTGCTCTTTGTCTTGTACAGGTCACAGAGAAAAAGAAGGCCTACAGTCAAAACGGTTGACTGCTAGCCTGTTCATCTTGTACAGTGTGCCAATCACATTTGTTGCAAATTATAAGCTCCTATGGGCACCTATTTTCATGATGCCGCTGGGTTTCCACGCGAAGGTTGCGACCAGAAAGGCCGAAGCATGAAATATTGCGTAGCAACTTATGGGTAACATCCTGCCGAAGGTAAGGGTTATGTAACAACCTCCTGGCTCCTGTAGTGTCTTGCCCTGGTGCTGTTGCTCCTGCAGCTGGGGAAAACCCTTAGGAAAGGAGAGGGTAACATGGCTGTACCTGCCTACGGGGGCAGCTAAGTAGAAGCAAATAAGGTTTTTGGAACCAAATCAGTCCAATCTAGAGAGCGAGAGAAGTCTGAACATGGCTTCTTTAAGAACCTCCGTCTGATGTACGATGCCTCTCAAAGTTGCAGTTTAATGAGGGTGGTGCAGCATGAAATAGATGCTGGGACTGCAGGGATTTCAGCATGGGTCAACAAACTCACCAATACAAGACATTCTATTTGGTTGAACAACTGTATTCGCGGTCAGGATCTGGATGCGAGTGCTTTACGCGGAGCTCTATTTGTTCTCTGTGGAAGGTTTTAAAGTGACAACTCTGTGAGCACAATAAAAGGATTGAGCAGGGGGCTTGCAAGACGTTTTGATAGTCCTACTAGGATCCCCTTAGTAAGGGGATCAAAACCTAGCTAAATTGGTTGAGAGTGCTGTGCACTCTCTTAGACTAGCTGTGTCTTTTTTAGGTTTGAGGGCCCATTGGTGAGACCCTTGCTAGCTTGCTAGTTAGGGAACCTTTCTTTCATGCATGCAGCCTTTTTGGTTGGCGTAAACTTTCATTCACTTTACTTATGTAGTGCACATTGTCCTATTAATACCATGAGAATGGTGTGTAAAGTTAAGGGTTACAAGGGTTACAAGGGGGGTTGGCCTACAGCCCGAGAATCTGGCTGATTGGCTGCTGCAGCCATGGTGAAACATTCTCATCCAGCATCATAAATTGAAAAACTTCAGACAAAAATTTTGAAAATCTGTGCGAATCTTGGTTTAGAAAAGCATTGACCTCGAAATCAGTCAAAAAGTGAAAGCTCGCCAAGAAAGGAATACAATCAGGGTTTGGAAGCTGGGCAAAAGCATGTAATGCTTTGAAAAGATCAATGAACAGGTCCTTGTGTTTTCTGCGCAGCTCACACAACTCACAGCAATTGCAGTAAAAAAGAACATGTTTCTCGTCCTGGACTTCAGCACATCCACACTTATCACAAATATTTGAACCACCCAACCATTTACAGGACTCGACCTTCAAGCAGTAGGCACGAAGCCTAAACCTACTCACATTCCTCATGACTCCTTTATCCAGATCCTTAAATAGATATGATGGGATACAGAAGGGTGTACGTGCTGTTTGATTCGAAGGTTTCCCACACCAATGAGTGTGTAAAGTTATAACTTTCCAGCAAGCCTGCTGCGGAGCTGAGCTACACTGGCAGCTGGCTACACATGGATCCCTAAAACTATCAATGAATGATGGAGGCAAAACCTGATGCTCAATGCGTATAAGATGGCCAAGAGAGGAAAATGTAAGAGGAAAGGAAAGGGGAAAGTAGCTGTACCTGCCTAATGTAAGAGGAGAGAATGATGGAAAGAAAAGGCAAATGTAGCACACATCATTACTGGTTGCGGGCATTAAGGAATGTTCCCTAACTGCCAAACGAGCTAGGGTCTTACTTATTGCCCTGAAGACGTACGTGGTTCCAGCTGGAATGTATGCAGGCCAAGTGTGGGGCACTGAGTAAATTAAAGCGGGCAAGGAGTTTGCAAGTGGCGTCTCAGGGCACTGCTGACAACCCGCCCGATCCTCATTAGTTCTGTTTCTCCCCTCTATTAGGCTAGCTGTAGCTAGTGTAGTTTTGAGGGACCCTTGGTGAGGCCCTTTCTAGCCTGCTAGTTAAGGGACCTTTCCTTAGTGCACGCAGCCTTTGGCTTGCGTAGATTTTCCTTTTTTTTTCAAGTGATCTGCAAGTGTGGCACATGAGTTGTCTTAAGAGCACGCTGGGTGTTAAAACATACCACTACAAACTGGGCTGTTCTGAGGGAGTGTGGTCATGAGCCGCTTCAGTTACAGTTTCAGGTCTGTTTTCCAATTGTATGATAGCATGCTGAGGTCTACCAATGAGACGTTGAGAAGAGTGCGGAAAGCAGATTTGAACATTCATTCACGTGAGCCTTCCTGCTGGACTGCTCAAGTTTTAGATGCTTTCCAAGGCCTGCGGTGCTGTGATTCCTTTGTGCAAGCGGTGCGGCAGGGCACTCCTATTCCTATTCAAGAGTTTACTGATGACCTCAGGCACAGGTTGCGGGCAGTGTGGAGAGATGTTGAGTGAACCCGCGGGACACTTATTGCAAACTTCCAGTTGAACTGGAAACTCATTCGTCTCTTTTTGCAGTGCCTTTTGATCACAATGTGTGTGCCCCTGCCCGTTTACCAAGGCACATGAATTTGGATTTGTCTTAACATGTCATGGGGAATGTTAGCCGTTTTAAACTTAGGGCACACACACTAAAAGTGGAGACAGCAGCTTGGGATACTCAGAACGCTCTTTTGTGTGATCGCTGTTCTTGCCCCTTGTAATGGAGGGGACTCACGGCTCTTCCGAGCCAATGTGTCTCCTTTTCCTTAATTGATGTAGGGAGAGTTTCCTCTGCCTACGTAGTTTTTCTTTTTTTCTTTTCTTTGCGATGAGCTTCAAGATAAAGCTCATGCCTTTTTGGTGTGCAGAGACGCAAATGTTTGTGCTCTGAGGAGAAAGTACGCTCACCCGGTCGGTGAGGCTCTAGCTAGCTTGCTAGTTAGGGGACCTTTCCTTAATGCACGCAGCTGGACCTGGCTTGCGTAGCCTTTTCTTTTCTTTTTGCTCACCTGTTCAACTGTTTCTCTGGTGATTTTTCGAAGGAGCAACCTTTTTTACAACAAGGCAGAGTCCAGGATGTTTCTGATTTTCTCTTGCAACACAACAACAACTTGAAGGTTTTTGTTTCTAAGCTAATGGACATTATGTTGACTGGCAAGGACCAGCCACAGGCCGATCAGCCGAACAGTCTGGCTGCAGGTCCCCCCAAATAAATCTGTAAATCTGTATTGCCCTTAACAGAGCCTGGATTTAAATTAAAAGATAGACCGAGCTAGCCCTGGGAAGGCCAAAAACACTTTCTGGTTCGGCCATAGCCTAGGTATCCCCTTTCCCTTCATTGATGTGGGGGTTATTTTTATTGCCTATGTAAATTGGTTTCTTTTTTCATCTGGGTCTGATAAGTAATCTGCCATGCTTTCTGATGTCCAACTCTCCTTTTCCTCTCTTTGCACCAGCAAACTTCCCATGTCCCTTGCAAGCTTTGTTTCTCATGTCCAATCTCATGCTTTTTTGTAAGACCACAAGGATATCTGACTGCATACAAGTTTGGTGAGGCCTTTGCAATCGCTTCGCAGGGAACCTTTCTCAACCACACGGCCTTTTGGGGCTGACGTAGCCTTCTTCGTTCTTTCCTTCCACACTAAGGATTGCAGCCTTTTTAAAAAGGAGAGGCCTTTTTGTTTTTGAAACCTGTTATCTAAAGAGGCCCTCGGTTACAATATTTCCCGTTGCAGTTTTGTAACCCATTGCAGTCCCTTAGCCACAATGCCCTGCTGCTTGCCTCAACGATCTTGATCAAGATCTCTCATGAGACTGGATTAAATATCAACCCATCATGAAGTAAAATACAGCGATTTCCCCTTGCAGATGCCATCATGAAAATTCATTTGTGCCTCAAAGCAATACGCCATCCTCTTGCAGTCCAGCTTCAATTTTACAATGTAAGACGTGGATCCAGATTCACATCCTCTTGCAAATGAGAATGGCAAGGATGTTCAGAGCCAGAAAACAGTTCCAGAGAAAGAGCAGCAAGCAAAGAGGATGTCCTAGGATGAATACAATGACAAGAATAAGGAGCATCCCAGTAGAAAACTAGATAAGATCAATTTTTGGATTAATGAAGCACTGCCTGAGCAATCTGAAAAGAAGATTCCCCAAACGGTGGGCACACATCCCTGGGCCCACTGCACCCTCTGCACTGGTCCCAGTGCAAAGATCTCTACTAGGAAGAAAGGAAGTTGAGGTTTTGGTGCCTTTGTGCAATCATGAATATGAACAAGCAGTCCAGTTACTCGCAGCCTACCAAAACCAGCCGCGCTTAGGAGGTGGTGCAGGTGGGGGCGGATCCTCATCATCGTCTCCTGCAGCATCTGTTGCTGGCAGCAAGGCGTAGTCACCCTCCCCTTTGTGCCTCAATCGTTTTAGGTACCTAGTATGGACAGAGTGATCAAGGAAGTGTAAGTACAGCAGATAAAAAACCCAATGGATCCTACGTTTGGAGATGATGAATGCCAGGTTCTTAACTGTTTCTTTCCCAGGAGACCTCCAGCAGATGCACTTCAAGCCTGCAAAGAGTCATGCATGGACTGCACCCTGAATGAAGGATTGTGCAATCAGTGTTGGTGGGGAAAGCCTGTCTTTGAGGGGAGCCTGTGGGAAGGCTAGTGGTGTGAGGGATGAGGACGAAGAAATGAAGACCTGAGCGTGCCACTGGCCGCGCCTAGCATCTTTACTGAGCGACTAAACTAAGGATGAGGAAAAGGTTGGCGGCAGCAGATTCACACACACACACATGCGCGCGCACACACACGGGATATACAAGAGGCCTACGGCGCAGTATCCTGGCTGATCAAGCACACAGTCACACACACACACCTGTTCCGTAGCTCTGAGAGTGGGTGCAGCAGCTGCGGCTCTCCTAGCTCATGGCACAGATCATCCACGTCGTCTTGGGTCAGGATGCCGTCGGGACAGAGCTTGAGGCGCTCCACATATTTGTTCAGCCTGGAGGGCAGTGCGTGGGGAGGAGGGGAGGGAGCTCAGCGAGGGCATCTGGCCTCACCATGCCCTAACCCTAACCCTAAACCCATATAAGCTAACGACCCAGTTTCATTAGAGCATGTCTACCTTCGCCAAGTTGCTTGCTACTCACCCAGACAGAGAAAAAGCATAAGGGGTCATAAAAAAGTTATGCATTAAGTTGAATTTCCAGCAAAGGTGCTGTCCGAGCTTTCTCAAGACAAAACAACCTAGTGCAAAAGACAAGCAACAAAGCAGTCAGCTATCCTGGTATCTTGCATAAAAAGCAAATCGGGATGGCTCCAACTTGGCAGTGAACCAGCACTCGGCGCCGTCTCTTAAATTATTTAGTAATACGGAGTGGCGTCGATTGCAATATCAATGGAATTATAAGCAGGAAATCATCCAAAGTAATTGTTACTATTGTAAAGAATCTGTTTCACTGCGCATGAATATCGTTATTTGCCCTGCGTGGTGACTGCGTGCACGGAAATATATATAAGTTATTTTGAGGGTGCGTGGTAATTTGTGGTCATGAAAATCATCCTTCAAGAACTCAAAGCATGAGTGGACAAGAGCGCCCCCCTCGACCCACGCCCGGCCTTGCCCTCAGCAGCCTTCCCTGCGAGCAGGAGCCCCTCTGAAGGGAACCCTTTAGAGCAGCAAAAGCAGGGAAAAGCACATGCAAGCAGGGGTAGCAGAGGGGAAGAAAGTAGTGGCAACATGCTACGCAGTGGGAGGGAGCAGCAGAGTCTCCAACGCAGATATAATGTCAAGTAAATTCATTTTATGAGGAATTTCAGCAGGGCCAGGGGATGAAGGAACAGGCAGGCATGCTTACATGTTCATGACTGGCAGCCACTTAGAGAGTGAAGTGGAGTGGATTGCTTTGAACTGTGCTCAACTTGTTCTGGTGCTCATAAACGTGCATGGAACCATAAAACTGATTCCCGTGTGCTTTTCAAAGACATGAAGAGGCTAGGCCCCTGCGCGGTTGTGAGAGTTATTATTTTTGGATGGATGGATGACGTGTGGGTACAAAACAAACTACTTTTGGGGGGTTGCCAAAATAATCCAATTCTTTACGGTAGCCTCAGGAATCATGCAAGAATTGAGTCCTGAACTATGGGCCCAAATGTCCCACCTTTCATCCCCTGCATAACAGACGCGCACGTTGTCATCATGGTTGAGGTAGCCTCTCAGGCGATTGCCGCCCTGGCTACCAACAGAGGCCTTGTACAACTGGTACAGTGTGAACCTGAGGTTGAACATAAATGTAGTTACAACAGTACAGAGCCTTTGTATGGCTGGTGCAGTGTGAAACCAACAGAGGCCGTGCACGACTAATCAAGGTGAACCTGTGGGAGGGTGCATATGGAGTAGCAAAAAAACAACACTCTCAAGTGCATCAAGCTGGCTGGCATACCAATCCTTTAAGGGGAGATAATGTGGCGCAAACCAAAAAGGGCAAGCCATCACCACACAACGGAATATTACAATGTCAGATGCGTGGCTTCCATTCAAATGTTACAATTTAGCGTTGGGGAAAAACGGGCGCAATGGAGACATGCACCGCTTGCCAGGGATTGCTCGGCAGGTGAAGACAAGGCTGGAGGGATGGAACAGCATGTGATGCATGGATGCTGACAGGAGCTTGCTCACACATGCACACAACAACTGTACCTGACCTGCCCTTCTCATGAGCCAGCTCCTGGGACAAAACCGCCCTCAACGCCCTCATCCACAAATGAAACAGCCAAAGATGCACAAGTGCATGAAAAAACAAGTTCCCGTACACATGGGCACGCCAGAATCATAATCATTGAAAGCTTTTGCTCACCAGCCAGCTCCTGGGACGGCAATGCACTCGATGCCCACAGCCACAGGCAGCAGGATGCCGGCAGCAGCAGCCTTGCCTGTGCATAAAAACATGTGCCTCTTTACGTGTGTATGCATGCCTGCAGCAGCAGCCTTGCCTGTGCATAAAAACATGTGCCTCTTTACGTGTGTATGCATGCCGGCAGCAGCAGCCTTGCCTGCATAAAAACATGTGCCTCTTTACGTGTGTATGCATGCCTGCAGCATTTACATGGTCTGTGCACTGTACCACAGGGACATGCATTAAACTACAGAGGCATGCTCTTTATGTGTAGACATGCCTGCAGCATCTACATGGTCTGTGCACTGTACCACAGGGACATGCACTGTACCACAGAGACATGGTCTGTGCGCTGTACTACAGAGACATGCAAGGAACACATATCAATGGCTTACATTTGTTTAAAGAACTTGATAAACGGCAATAAACCGTGTAGGCAATGTCTAATCCGTGAAAAGAGGATAGATAGCACAAGAGGGCTTTTCCATCTAATCGCCACGATAGTGCTGGGTGGATGCAGAAAATGTAAACGGGGCTGGTTCCAGTCAACAAAAGGCAGCACAAACAGCAACAGACGAGAGCTGAAGCTGCCTACAATATGAAGAGGCCTCAGAGCTGGGCAGAAGATGCATTTCACAACCGGAAAGTCCCCCCTCCTGCCTAGCTGTCCTACACATTAATTGGCTGCAGGAAACAGCCTGCCCATGGCAAGCCACTGTCACAGAAGAATAAAATGCCAGAAGTGGACCAGTCCCCTGTATCGCTGGATATGCTCTTTCCTGTTTCTTCTTCTTCTTCTTCTCAAATCTACACATGCCAGCCATTGTCATTTAATACAATTTCATGTTCACCAAAAATTGATGAAGATCAGAGGACCCCAGATCACTCTCCTGGCCTCAGATCACCCAAACAGGGCCCAAATCTCCACCCTGGGACTATTTTTCCTCCCCAAATTTTGTGTTTGTGGGCTCCATACACATTACTAACATCCTGCATATTTAAAAAAAGGACAAGTGAGGGAAGCGTTGCGCGTGACGCTGAAAAAAATGGCGAAGCCAGTCCTTCCTGACATAGAGGTGGCATTGATATACAGTGCATGGGGCACCAACAGGACCTGCCTGCAGCAGACCATGCCTAGTTCACGCATGCAGGCATGCATACGTAACTGAGTGCGCACCATGCAAGCTGCTCCTGCCATTCATTGCTTACTTGCTCCCCTTAGACAATCAGCAGCAGACCATACACCACAGGCTCCCTCATCCACACACCAGGGCAGGGGGTGCAGAGCCTGATCCACATTGCATCAGCAAACTTCCGTGCCTTAACCTCTCCATCCATGGAGCAACTCACACCATCTTTAGAACACAGATCTAAAATCCATCGCAATTGAAATTATGCAAATTCTTTGGCTCAGCAGCAAGATGTAATGGTCTGCAGGTTGGCAACGAAGTCCCCGGAACAGGCCACCCCCAGGCCCCAGACCCAGCATGGGCATCCACATAAGTATGCTGATTAATCCTTTGTCATCTGGAGCTGTTCCGGGTGCCTGGATGGGAGCAACTGACCAGCTTCTCTCATCTGCCAAGCATAATAATGCGTCCTGCAGTTCTGCCCACTGCACCAGTAGCATCAAAACATGGAACCTCCGATGAACCTTTTGGCTGCTTCTACATGCCGAGTTTCAGGGAGGGTGGAAGGCCAGCACTGGCCAAAAACTGCCTCCCAAACTTTCTATCCCAACAAACTTCTACAGTACCAGCCACTGCCTCTCACGCTCCCCTGACACCGCAGGGCTGCCTAAACTTTTTGATTGAGAGGCTGGCCAAAGTTTCAGGGCAAGGGGTGCGTTGGGTGGGCCTGGACAGCAGGTGTGAACTCCACCGGGAAACTGGCATAGGGGCTCACGCCTCATGAATGGGACTTCGCCAAATAGAGGAGACCAAAATTTGATTTTTTTGGCACCCCTTATACTCTGTGCTTTTCTCTAAGGGAAATGGCTGAAGTTCTGTATCTCACCAACCACTGGGTCTTTTCACTCCATTTTTTTGCAGTAATATTCTTTTGGTGTAAGGAAAACAAATGATTAAAAATCATCCAATTTGAAGCAGTGGGTTATTAAGAATGGAATTTTGGCGGTCAAAAAGTAGGATTCACACCGCGACTTATTCAATAAGGTGCCCCGTTTCTTAGACTGCCAAAAACTAGTTCCTTAAACTACATGTTTAAACCATGCTCAATTATCCAAGGTTTAGGGCACCCTATGCAATGAGTATTTTGGAAACAGATGCTTTTGGGGGGAAGTTGTCCACCTCTGATAAAATGCTTTGGACGCTCGCACACGCACACACGCACACACGCGCGCACACGCACACACACCTGCAGAGCGTATGCAGTAGGTGGAGGTCATGTTGGTCAGCTGCTCTTGGACTGTTGAGGGCATGACGGTGGCAGGGTGGTAGACCACCACCTGCATGTGACAGCACAGGGACAGTGCAGGGGTGTGTGACTGTGGAGGGCATAGTAATGGCAGGGTGGTAGACCACAGCCTGCATTTGCCGGTGGCAGGGTGGTGGACCACCACCTGGATGTGCAGCAGCACCAACTTCGTGTGCATCCTCACACAGGCGTGGTGGGTTTCACCACCCCTTGCATGCACAGCAGCACAGAAACCTTTAGCATCCCCTCTGAGGCGAGAAAGCGAGCAACGCCACCTGTGAGTGCGGCAGAACACATTTCTCAAGCAACCTCACAAAGGCGAGGTGTTACCCACATTTATCTGCATGAGCAGCTGCACAAAACAATTGTAAGGCACCTCACAAAGGCATGAGGCTATACACCCACCAACAGCAATCGTTGCAGCACGGAAGCCTCCATAGATAATAACTAGTCAGATCACCCGCAGCCTTTTGAAGGCCCTTTGGTGAGACCCTTGCAAGCTTGCTGGTAAGGGAACCTTCCTTAGTACACGCAGCCTTCTGGCTGGCGCAGTCTTCTCTGTTTCTTGCTTTTTCCCTACAGCCCTGTTGTGACGGACTTACCCACCCTCATCTTCATCCAACACAACAAGGCTGTAAGGGACATGACCATCATTTCTCACAGGAAAGGAAGTTTGTTCCAGTGTGCATCCTTGTATTAGAATGGCGAGGCTATCCCAAGCAGTCAAGATGAAGCCTGACTTGTGGCTTCCCCCACTCAGCTCTTGCCACGCTGTGTAGGGCAGCGGGCCACGAACAAAAGATGCGCAGGCCAAAATGCATGAGACCAGTTTACATTGGAGATGTCAGAAACCTGCCATTAGAATGATATCTGCTTACCTTGGTGGGTATGCTTCCTTTCACATGCTTGAGGGCAATCAAAGCCAAATCATGTCAAGAAAAAGCTATAGAGGCCAGGCATCATGGAGGCTTACCGTGTGCAAAACAAATGAACACATCCACAAGACCAGATGCTCGGGGCCTGCCCACCTTGGTGGCTGTTTTCGGGATGTTGCGCATGAGTCGCTCCTCAGCAGACATGTTCTCCAACACGCTCTTGCCATGCGAGTACACCTGCGTGCACGTTGGCAAGCAGGTGGATGCTAGCTACATAACCTCTGCCATGGTCGCCTGCCATTTGTGATCACAGCTGCGTGAAAAACACACATTGACAACCTGATGGCTCCTATCTTTGCCATGGTCGCCTGCCATGTGTGGTCACAGCTGTGTGAATGCGTGCTGGAGATCCAGGAGCCCAACTTCTGGGCTTGGCATGCACACGTTATGGGCATGGCTGATGTGAATAGATGATGCATAAGGGTCGCACATGTGTGTGTGTGTGCGAGTGTGTCCGCGCTGCGTGTGTGTGTATGAATGTGTATGTTTTGCCACGCACCTTGTGCTGAAACGTATCTGGATCCTTGGTGCCCATCCGCTGCCAGTACTTGATGATGCGCTCCCGTAGGTTGGTAGCACCTGAGCTCACCAGCCCTCGTATACCTGAGTCCATGCAGCACACATTCGTGCACATGTTTACCCGCGCACGTATGTACGCCTACTTCAAGTCCATGCCGCACCTGAGCTCACCAGCCCTTGTATACCTGAGTCCATGCAGCACACATGCGCATACACATTTCTCAGCACACATATGTAAGCACATGCTCCAGAGTCCATGCAGCACCTGAGCTCACCAGTCCTCGCATACCCGAGTTCCCATGCAGCTCACATCACCAGACATTTCAGGTGGTGGCATCAGAGTAAGCATGCCATACACACACATGTATCTGGGCCCATGCAACTCACACTCACGCACACAGCTGATGGATCCAGATGTGTCCTGGATGAAGTGCTTGTTGCATCCCAATACAACGAAACAAACATATCATAGAATTGAGTACCCTGCCTGCCACATGTGCGTTGCCTAGCAGACAGTGCTACACTCCAACGATGGTTCTGCTAAAGACGCAGCTTTTGAAATAGCTGTAGCACAAGCCAGGAGATAAGTTGAGTGCCTGCAGCAATGCACATAAGGGATACATCGCAACACTCAAACGCTAACATGATTTTAAAAATGCATGGTAACGAAAAAGCGTGCATTGTATAAACGTTGATCACTGCTCACAAACAACATAAGTGCAGTCACGCATGCAGTGTATAGGTGAAACTTGTGGAACATGCATTTATTTGCTCAAATTGAGATCTGTCTGCAAGTTTGGGTGCAGGATTGAGCTATTCGGTGCAGTTTTTGATGCATACCAAAGCGGGTCACATCTCCTGGCTCAATGCACTTCTGCGGATGCGTCTACAGTGCTCGCAGTTCGCACAGCCGCACAGCCCAGTCAAAAAAAGCTCACCTTCCTGCTCCTGCTTTGGATTCTCCGTCCACCCAGCAACCGGCAGGAACACCAAACGCTCCTGAGGGCGTAAGGTGGAAGGGAAAGTTTTCCTGGTAAGGCCTCAGTCATAGCGCATAATCCAGCTCCAATTCACGTTCAGTGTATGCCCTAGTGCGTGCTCAAGTGTATGCTTGGTGTATGACAAGACTCAAGTGTATGCTTGGTGCCAGGACCAAGCACAACCGCTGCGTAAGCTCACCGGTTTTTTCAGTGTTTGCTTTGGTGCCAGCAGTCATGCATGACCGTGTAAGCTCTCCAGTCAAACATGCGGGAGGGAATTGAGCCTCGGGGGGACTGTGACCATTCTTGGTCTGTAACCTCAGCATTGCAGTCTGCTTCCTGGTGTATGTTTTGTCTGCATTCTGGTCTGCAACCTTAGGGTTTTGGCCTCAAACTGGAATTGAGGAGCGGTCACATTGGGGAGTCAGCATCCATTTGAGTCAATCCAATTCAGGCCATTTAAGGTGGAGAGCAGAAGAAAGAGAGTTTGGGCGTCAGGGAGCATGGCTGACAGCCTTCCAGATCCCCATTACCTCTGTTTCTGGCTTTCTTCTGGGCTAGCTGTGTCTAGTTTGGGTTTGAGAGCCCTTTAGTGAGACTTTGCTAGCTGGCTAGTTAACAATCCTTTCCTTTATGCATGCAGCCTCTTGGCTGGCGCAGTCTCTTCTTTTCTTTTTCGGGCCTATTTAGGTTTCCTATTTCCTGGGATATCGAGAAGACGTACAAATGTAACAGCACACTATCAGCTGCCAGCCTGCCATGGGCCTGGCCTCTAAGACACACTTTTGGCCCATCAGGCCCTCTGCTCTGCTCTGCTCTGCTGTGGCTTCCCATCGAGCAGCATGATCACCGCCACTTCCGGCCCTGCTCTGCCGTGGCTTCCCATCGAGCAGCATGATCACCGCCACTTCTGGCCCTGCTCTGCCGTGGCTTTCCATCAAGCAGCATGACCACCGCCACTTATTTTATTTTATTTTCTAACAGTCTAACATCACCACTCTTCTGACCTGCCGCTCACAGAAACTTCTGACCTGCCACCGCCACTTCTGTCTCAGCTCCGCTGTTGCTTTCCATCAAGCAGCATGACCACCACCACTTCTGGCCCTGCCACCGCCTCTTCATTCATGCTCAATAGACTCGCAACTGCCCTCTGGCCAACAACTCTTGGACAATTGCTGCACAGCAAATGCTGGCCAAAGAGAGTGCTGTGGAATATTACCTGACAACCGGTGGCCTGCATACCCCTACCCTTGCTCACAACTTGATCACGCCAGTAAAGCCATACAGGCGCAGAGGGACTAAATTCATTCAATGCAATGGAACTGACTGAGGATCTGGGCTCCAATACCTAAAGAACAGCAAAAGCTGTCATGGTGCGTTCGGAATTTCTGCGTGAGATGTGAAACCAAGTATGAAGTCTGGGTGTCCTCTTGTTTCTTTCTCTTGATTAGCCACATCTCACATCATAGGCCCAGAACAGTGAGACCAATCGTGAACTTTTAGTACTCTCTTGTGTCCGTCTCTTGATGAGCCACATGTCGTAACATAGGCCCAAAATAGCAGCTGCTGCAACACAGGCAGGCCTGTCAGGATAATTTACTAGGCCTGTTTTTTTTCTTTTTTTACAGCACCACCTAGTCCTCTGCATTAACTGACATGCATGCTTTTGGCTTAGTTGCCGCCCCCCTCTGACCTTTTCCATCTGTCACAAGAAAGCATCACATAAATTCTGTGCGGCCGTGTATATTTCAATTGATCCCGGACCTGCTTTGAAGTAAAGTCACCTAAGGGCCATCCATGCCATACTGGCACAAGAGACTTCACTGCCAACTCCCCCACCCCCTTCAACCCCCCTAAAATGGACCCAGCCTTAAAGCAGACTCAGCACCAACAGATACCCCCGTTGAATGCAGCATGTCAGATGCACACAATCAGCAAAAGCTCGTTGTAGGGGGAGTAAAGATGGAGCTGCACACCACTCATCCACTGCAGAGGCGGTGTCCACCCATGCACACACAGATTTTTGCAGGACACGCCTTTGTGAAGGGGATGGCATCAATCAAGAACTCCGCATCACTTATCAACAGCGTAAAGGTGCTCTCACTCATCCAACTGGAGTTTACTTTCTGGTCAAACACACCTTTGTGAGGGGGATGGCATAGATGAACAGCTCCCGCACGTCCTCAGCTGCACCGGTCTGGGAGCGATGCCGCAAGAACGCCTCCCCCTGACCCTGCACGCCACCCTCCTCCTGCATCCAGTGTGAATTCGCAAAGGTGCATCCATTGCAATGCCGGCAGTGCCATCATCACCATCATCAGCGTCATGCCACACCATGCGTTGCTTTTGCTGGACAGCAGGCCATACGCTCGCATGCATGCACGTGCACACATTCTGCCCAGCATGCTCTTTGTCTTCGCCAGAATGGCATGTGGGGCACAGCGCATATATATAGGGCCATATTTTTCTCACAGGCTCAATAAGACGACTGCCGGCTGCACAAAGTGCCATTGCTCGCCCCCTAGAGGACACCCACCATCCCGTCACCATTCTGCACGCCATCCCGCCACTACCCCGCACACCATCCCATCACCATACATTCGTACAACACCTCGTCACCAGCCCGCACGTTATCCTGCCACCATTACACACACCATCTTGTCACCATCCCGTGCCATGTGGTTGCTCCCAAGGAGGTTGCACACTGTCGCAATGAGACATAACATATGTTAAATGAAAGGTCTTGATGGCAAATGACTAGGAAGACAAGAACACATGCACCAGCTCACCACAAACGAGGTTTGTTCAGGTCTATTCTCTGCATGAATGATCATGATGATGCTGTCATAGTACCGTTTGTCCACGACCAGTACGGATGGTCCCCTCTTGAAAATTAATAAAAATTTCGATTATAGTTTGAATGAGGGTCCCACGATTAATTTTTCAATTCGAATGGGTTCGATAGAACGCTGGCTGGCATTAATTTCTCAATTCAAATACCCAATTCGAATCCTTGCTACTGCTGATGTTGCTGTTGCTGGTGCTGCCGCTGCTGCTGCTGTCAATGCCGCTGCTGATGCTTGGGAGCTTTGCAATTGTTGTTGCTGGACTGGAGGGGACTGCAGGAGCTCTGTTCAGGAATGGAGCTACACAAGAGAGGGAGCCACACAGGAAGGGAATGTGCAATGGATGGAGGGATGCACCCGATAGATAGATAACAAAGGACGCACGCTTCCTCTTCTGTCCATGGTGTCCCTGCTGCTGCTGCTGCTGCTGCTGCTGCTGCCTCACCATCAGCAAGCAAGCAAGCCCAAGCCACAATGTCACTGTCACATGGGTCCTAAACACACAAAGGAGGTCATGCTTGGTCCGCTACGAGCTGCTAGGTGGGGTGTCCTGGCTCCAGCCACCTAGCTAAGGGGTTGGAGCTTGAGCTGGGGGCCTGGGAGGCCATTTTCCGCACAAGCCCTTTTAGCCCCAAAATGAGTTAATTTCCAGTTCAAATGGGGTTTGAAAACCTGGCAATAATTAATGAAATTTTCAAGTTTGGCTCCAGAATTAATTAATATTTGAACTGGTCGTGGACACACAGTAATATTTGATTATGCATAATGTTGGCCTGTCGCACCTGCTGAGCATCTACGGCCCCTGTAGCGCCACTCCCTTGGGCCAGGTCGCCTGTTGAGTGTACCCTGCAGATGTACAGCACACCATCTTCAGTGGCATGTAAAAACAGAAAGGCAGGGGCATTGCTCTTTTGGGCCAGATCGCCTGCAAAGTATATCCTACAGATGTACAAAACCCACCACATCCAATTTCATCTTCAAGAGTGTTTTTGTGCTAGCTCATTTCAACGCCAACCGCCTGTGAAGTGTAATGATTTCAGTGCTCAAAATGTTGAAAGCATGCTACACAATGAGCATATGTGAAAACTTCAAAGTTGCGTATCTCTGATGAAAGTTGCAATCATGAACCATTACCTACTTCAAGTATGTCATTCCGCAAAACTAATGTTTTTGAGGGGTGCGGGATGAGTGCGGACAGCAGGAAAAATTATTATTTTGGGGGCTGCGGGAAAGTGCGGGAAAGTGGAAAATAAAGAAGTTGGGTTAGTAGTCCAAGGCGCGGCTGTGATAAAGCTGTGCTTTCTCTGCTACGCGTATGTAAGTTAGCAGCAAGGATGTCAGCGTGTCCCTGTTACAAATTAATTATCACAGATTGAAAATTATATTTCGCGAGAACAGTTTAAAGCGTTGCAAGGAACGTGTAATGAACTTCCTTCGTACATACACCTTGCTGCTCTATTCCAGCTCTCGATAGAATGCAATGTCAATTTAGCAGCGCTTATGAATTTTTTTAATTTTTTAGGGATAACTTTAGGGCTCAGTAGACGGCTCTGTGGTGTAGTCGCTTTACTTTTTAAGAAATTTCTGGATGTTCCTGTCCTCGCGAGTTCTTCTATGCCTTTTCAAAAATGCTTTTGAATCAATTATCACTGATTGAAAAGTATATTTTGCGAGAACAGTTAAAAGCATTGCAAGGAACGTATAATTAACTTCCTTCGTAAATACACCTTGCTGCTATATTACAGCTCTCGATAGAATGAAATGTCAATTTAGAAGCGCTTATAAAATTTTACGATAATTTTAGGGCTCAGTAGACGGCTCTGTGGTGTAGTCGCTTTACTTTCTGGGTGTTCCTGTGCTCGCGGATCCTTGTAGGCATTTTCGATAATGCTTTTGAATTTATGCTCAGTTTTCTGGAGATATTTGCGAAGGATCAAAAAGTGTCACACTTTTAGAGTGAACCCTCGTCCTAAGCTAGCTGCGGCGCATACTAGGGTTTCACAGAGCTCGCTGCGCTCGCTAGCCTTGTAAAAAGCTTTAAAGTTGCGCGCCTTGGAATTATTATTGAAATTTTAAAGGGTATGAGCGAGGTGAATGTCCCTGCGGGAATACGTGAGAAACCAAAAAATAATATTTGGAGGGGTGCGGGATTAAGGCGGGAATGACAAAAAATTTATTTTCCGAGGGGTGCGGAATGATTACATTTAAGTACGGTGTCCAAAATGTGAGGTAATTACCCAGCTACACCATGGTAGCCAAGCTGGTGCCGGGCGCCTCCATGCAAAGGCGCCTGTACTTGATGCAGAAGGCAGATTTCACATCTATGTGACACCTTGCCTTCGTGCGATGCAGAGCGCGCATTTCCCTCTCGTGTAGTGCACAGCCTTTACATAGAGCACAGCCCATGCCTCTGTGTGATGCACAATTCAAGCCTTCATGTGATACACAGCTTTCGTGTGAACGCACAACAGCCTGAATCACATGATGGCGCTTGATCTGATGCAGAGAGCACATTCTGCATCATGATGCACAGATGTGCAGCAGTAGCTGCCGAGGCAACTCTTCCCAGGCTTTGTCTGGTACAGATTCTGAGCAAAGAAATCAAGTGCCATGCAGAATTTAAACACTGCGCATAAATATCGTTTTTTGCCCTGCGGATTGAATGCGTGCACGGAAAATAAATACTTATTGGAGATGCGCGGTTGCAATAATTGACTTCTCAACAGCGAGAGGGCCATGAGTGGTCAAGAATGCCCTTGCGCGGTTGTGTAAAATAACTAATGTTGGGCTGCCCTGTTATTGCAAAACTAGTTATCTTTTTGGGGGTGCGGGATGAATACAATTCTGCACGTTATGCGAGAGTGACCCTGAGGGTAAATGACTGATGCGGTGGGACGCACCGAGTTTTTTTAGCAAGGGTTGCTTTCAGTAACTCTTGTTCAAAACAGAACTCATCAGGGTCTGTTTTTGACATCCTGGGGTGGGGGACACAAGCAAGGATCGCAATTTCTAAGTTGCAGCACTGAATGCTGCATAATTTGGTTGGCGTACCATCAATTTATAGGGTTAGCCAATTCCTTATAAACATGCCGTATATATCAGCTTTGGGGCAGGGAAAATGCAATATGTATGGTGTGTATATATATATATATATACAAATGGAACACTCAAGACAATGCACACTCATGGCAAAGCACATATATGGCGATGCACGCTCACTGCCTGCATCGTCTAGTTGGGGAGCACCAACGCGATGGCCGGCAGTTGCTGTGCCTACTGGAGCCCGCTACACAAGTCACACACACAGTTTGCAGGTAACTGCAGTCATTGCTGCATCATCTGGTTGGTAAAGCACAACTGCATGGGCCGCCTGTTAATGCTCCCACCGACGTTCTGGAGTATAATACGCTTCACACACACACACACACACACACAGAGTGACGCAAAGGTAAAAGCACTCACCGTTGCATGGTCTGGTTGGCGGAGCACCACAGTATCGGCCGGCTGTTGCCGCTCCCACCGGTGACCCCCTCTTCCCCCTCAAAGGGACCCTGTACCCAGCCCTCACTCGTTGTCTGCAGGGATCGCCTGCAAGCAGAGCAGTTGCGCGCACAGAAACACATACACACACAGAGCTCAACCACCTTGCTGTTATATACAGAGCATGCCCTTTTCCCAGAGATGTGTATGAGGCCTGGACGAGCTCCCAATGTGCTCTTGTAGACACCATGCTCCTGTTCCATGATTTGACAGTCGTGTCATAGGTCCCATGGTGGGGGCCAACTTGCTGGAGTAGAATTATGTGCTTGTTCTTCCTTTTGGTCTGTGTGATGGGGCCCTGCCTTTCAGGACAGGTGACCTTTCCTTAATACACGCGGCCAGACTTGGACTGCTGAGCCTAGCACATGCTGCATAAGCCAAAATGGAGTGCTCGATGTCTGCGTGGGGCATCTCATCAAGAGCTCTCCCTCTTACTGCTACCGCACTAAGGGAAATGTGAACCCAAACATGTGCAGCTAGCCCCACCCAACTTTGCAGCAGCAAGACCTGGATCGCTGCAGCGGTTTCTGATGGGAAAAATGTTATTCTTAGCACAGATGCGACCACAGACCCATGATCAACACAGCCAACCACGCCATACATACTCACCTGGAAGATAAGACCGGCTGCTGATGGTGATCATGGCCATCGTCTGCCCCTGATTGTATGTGGTGGTCTCCCTGAGGAGACGTTCCTGTAGTCTGCTGTTGCTGGCCGTGTGTTCTGGAGCCTGAGTGGTGTGCACAAGCAACAGCAGCGCAATCACACATATTATATGTGAGCATGTCCCAAGTAGTGATAGAGGTGCACATGCCAGCGCGCACTCGTGTGTGTATGTGTGTGTGTTTGTGTGTGTGCGCGCGCGTGCGCGTGTCAAACATATGTGCGCACATATGCCCTTGTGTGTGCATGGTACAAACATGTTCCTCCTCACCATGCCCTTCATTGCCACGCGGTAGCTGCTGGGCCCCACAATTTTGACCGGCGTTTTTGACATCATCCTCAAAGGCAGCCCATGGCCATAAATCTGGCTGCGCGCTGCTACTGCTGGCATGGGGCCGCTGTACAGTATTGCTTTGCGTCTCCTTCTGCCCAAGCTGAGAGGCACCCAGAGGGTCACCTCCCCCTAGAGGATGACCCAGGGGGTCGCTTGTGCTCTCAGCCTGCACACAACATGCACAGAGTAGCCTCTCTGCACAGTGAATGCCTCTTAGGGCTTTGCACCTCTCATTGACGCCCCTCACGTGCCACTCTGACATGTGCAACCTGCATAAAAACACGCACACAGGAACCTCGCTCGAGAACATTTTTTATTGCCGGCAGTTGCAGTTCCTCTCTGGCGTGCACGGCCTGCACTTAATAGGCAGGTGTGGGGGATAAAAGGAGAAGGTTGCGGACGTGAGAGGTGCATGAAAAGCCATGAACAATGTCAGAAAAGTGATGAACAGGGGAGTATGAGGCACTCGTCCAGTCAATCTGATGTCAGCCTGCTTTTCAAGAAGAATATATTTGTGTGTGTGAGTGTGCGCGTGTGTGATTGTGTGTATGTGAGAACTTTCGTGCGTTGTGTGCGCTAGCATGCATTCGTCTATGCAAGCACAACATGCACAAGTAATGCTATTTGGCACTTGCTGGGGATAAGAGTTGAGGCCACTGCGGCTCCTTGCACAAAGGCCGTGATGGCGCGTTATGCCAGATCAAGGCTAGGGTGTAGGATTACACGCGGACGGGAAGGTGAAGAGGAGCTGCCCTGGTCGCAGTGCACGCAAACTTGCGCATCATCCTGTCTGTTTAAAGCCATGCCTGTAATATTGCGTCAATCAGTTGACATTCATTTTTCCCCAAGGACACCCATTGGCACCTCCATGTTACCTGGTGGCAACAGCTGGAATGGGGCTGGTCGCTTCCTGGTGGCAACACATGAGCCGATGCTAGCTCATCAAAGGGATCCAGAAACCCTGTGCGTTGTCAGGAGGACACACAAAAAGCGCCCATCAACAGGATAACTATTTTGACAAGGGTGGCGAGCGGAGGATTTTTTTTTGCATGCTTGGACTGGGCACACAGTGCATTGGCTCAGTTCGCATGTTCTTGGAAACAGCAAGCGCATGAGGACACAAGCCGGAATTTAGCAGCAAGTTGATGGACCAAGTGCAGCGAATGGGGGGAGGACGCAGCGCCAGTGCACACCTGCTCCCACTTGTGCAAGCTCCACGTCTTGTGGTCTTGGGTGGGTGCGCCATAGTGAAGAAAGAGGCACAGCTGAAGTGCTTGCCCTGCCAGGCGCAGCTACTTGCGACTCCTTGCTTGTGCTGCTGGTGTTCATGCCTTCATATCATATCAATTATTTGCAGAGCGGCCTGGTGAATGCCTCTCAAGAAGGGAGCACCCCAATCTAGTTCACTTGTTCCCTCGTGCCTAGCACACTTGAGAAGGAGTCAGAACGGTGGGGTTTATTTCCCTGCATGAAATAAACAGTTTTTAATCTTTTATTCTGAAGCAGTAAACAGGAGCAACAGGACAGGATGCTAACTTACAAGGTTGAATTAAACCCTGGCAACTGGTGACCCACAAACATCAAATTAAAGGCGAACAAACAATTTTGCAATGGCGAAACAACAAAGTAACCCACTAGATGTGCTCAGCCTCGTGTTTCCCGGCGCTGCCTTCGTGCTCGGCATGCCAAATGCCGCAACCTCGTGTGTAAAGCTGACCGCCGGTGGACTCGGCAACGTCTGGAACTTAAATACAAGCTTGGCGGTAGGATATGGTGCACAATCCAAGGGAAAAGAATCCCTGTCCCGACACGCCTTGTGGCTGATTTTGCACAAACATTCTCTCTTTGTGCCCAACACCACGCAGCGAAACACCCTGTACACGATCAGCAAGTTGCCAGGCTTCCCGACGGCCTCCTCCGCGCCCGCAAAGTTTACCACTTCCACTGGGAAAGCAGCAAAACAGTTAACACAGAGGAAAAGCCCGCTCGCTAGCCACGCCCGGACCGTACAGCGCCCAGTAAAGGAGCACAAGAAGATGCAGGTGAGGTGCATACTGTAAACGTTGATCCGAGGGGGATGGTCGGATGCGCCACGTCACCACCAGTAATCATGGGGGGGGGAGTACTCATTCACTCACCCCCCACACCCCCCAAGCCACCTCGTACCACCAATGTTTCCGTGCCTTGGCTCGGCGAGGGAATCCCATCAGCAGTGAGTACAGCATAGTCCAAGTCTGTCACAGCCCTACAGCTGCAAGGGGTCTCTTGCAGAGGGGACTCTTGCAGAAATGTGTGCTTTGAGCAAATGGCTGCTGCAGTCCCCTGGAGAATGGGGAACCCTTTCCCTTTCTCTCTCTTCAAAAGTCTTCATGAGTGTGAAGTGTCAGTCTAACCTGAAATTGCTCAGTAAGCCCACAGCTGTGCATGACTGCAGCATAGCCACAAACTGTGGAGTTGTAGAGTTTGCAATGCAAACACTGCACTCTTCCTCAAGAGCGGTAAAAAGGTTGAGACCCTACCAAGCATATCTACCTCTGTGCAAATCTCCCTTCTCCTCCACTATCCTGTACAGCCATTAGTTGAATTCGTGCAGAAGGCCTTTGGCATGGTCTCTCCACCCCTCCTCCCTTGCAGGCAAGCTTGCAGAAAGGCACGGCTGCGTTTGCTGTCATCCCTGACCACCCGATGAGCTTAGCAACCTCAAGACCACTTGCAGCTCGGCCACCAGCACGTGTGCCACAGGTGTGACCACTGGGGCGCAGGGTTCTGCGTACTTTCCTGTGAAGTCTACGGCAGTGAAGGAGCAGAAAGTCCACGATCCGAAATGAGCTTGCCAGGGTTGTTTAGGGCATGCACTCCTGGAATTGCCCGCTTCAAGCAAGTCTGCTTTGTGTCTGCACTTTTTGTTTGGTTGAAAGGCGAAAGGGCATTTTAATGCCCTGCAAGCTAATCTGCAGGACCAAAGGTGCAATAGCCAGTTCCACAGAGCTGCAACTATGAGCCACTCTGTTGATGCAAATAATTTGTCCAACTGTCACGTTTTCGTGCCATTTTACTCCATGTGTGTGTGTGTGTGTGTGTGTGTGTGTGTGTGTGTGTGTGTGTGTGTGTGCATGCGTATGCCTCAAGCAGACCGTTTAATGACTCATGGATGTGCCCGTATCCACCCTGCTTCTATTGTAGGTGGCGTCCGATGACTGGGTTCAAATAAACATTGGCCTCCAATCCTCTCTGCTGTGAGCACTCTCGTTTCGGGATTGACCCTTGCCAAACCTGGCTCCATAATCCGTCGACCCCCATGATGTTTGAGGTATGCGCTGCTGGAAAACCGGCTTGGCAGCGTTTTTTTACCCTCCCTCAAGGTGCACTAGATGTAAGCTGGGCAGCAGCATCAGACTGCAGGCAAACAGAGGTGCAAGCAGTGTTTGGATGATGAGGTCCTGGTGCCAGCGCTGTACTACCACACTGTCAAAAGCATGCCAAAATGGTTTCCACGTCTTGAGTGTGCTTTTTGGTGAATGAAACTGTATGAAATGCTCAATTGAATTTGAGGGGACTAACATTTTATTAAGGCTTCCCCTCCTAAACTGCCTTGTCTTTTCTGCTGTCCTGCCCTGATGCAGTCCTGCATCAGTGTTCAATTTTTTGCCCTCGTTTTTACATTCCTGGGTTTAGGGTTTATGGGGATGTCCTTACAAATGATCCCACCTCGTGGGGTGCAGGCTGTTGCTGCTTAGTTCTTGAGCAAAGGACTACTGAGAACTGTGCACAAAGAACTGCCAAACATGTGTTTTCCTCCAAGTACTGATTGTTCTGGTTCCCTACAAACTCCTGTTTTGCTTCTTGTACAAGTATCAGTATGGCATGTTGTAGTCTAAGATGGCAAGTGGTGCACAGGATGGGTGCAGAAGCCTTCTGTTAATAATTCGGCTTCTGTGAATGCAGCCGGCCTGTACCTTTGTTTTTGTTTGCCCGGATTGGGCAGTTTTGGATTTTGTACCTGCGTTGCACTGTTTGCTGCACCTGTAACACATCATCATCGCAACTGAGGGTCTCTGTACGAGCTCATGGCCAAGTTTGATAACTTCAGGTCAGAAACACTGCTTCTATCTTAGAGGACTGAGGATAAGGTACAGCATTTTCCTTACAACTCAAAGCTCAGAAAGGCAAATTCTTCATCCTTGCCTCAGGAAATCAATGGATGGGAGGGTTGAAAATCTGCACCTACTTGCATGGGAAGCGACTTGTGAGCCTTGGACTTCTCGCTTAATTGGTTACAATTGGTTACAATGGGGTTTGACCTTCAGCCAGGTAGTTTGGCTGCTTGGATTTCTCGCTTAACCAATTTTGTTGCACAGTTGCTGCTCCTGAAAAAGATGAAATGGTGCCCAGTAAAAAAGCTATGTTATCCAGAGCGGATAAATGCGGAAAGGAAAATGTGTGGTTTGACGAAACATGTAAGCCAAGCAGGGTTACAAGAGTCCTGCCAGGGTGGTATCTGGCTGAAGTAAGAGGTAATGGCTTACAATCCCGTACAAAGGCCCGTGCATAAATCAATGTTACGAAACCCAGGTCATAAGTCGAGGAGGGTATTTGCAAGGAGGACCCCAGCTCAATTCTTCGTGGCCGGGGTGGAAAAAGGTGCCCTCTATTGAGTTACAAGGTTTACAAGGATAAGGCCTTCAGTCAAGGATAGGATAGGATAGGATAGGGTTACATAGCTGTACCTGCCTACAAGGGCAGCTTAGCTGAAGCAAAAGGTGCCTGCAACCAAACCAAACTAAACTTGTGCAAATGTGCAAACTTCAGTCAAGAATTGCGACTGCTAGCCTGCTCATAAAAAGCGATTAATTCATGAAGGAAAAAAGGGAGTTTATGGTTGTTCTGGTTTAAAAAAGCGGACACATCACGAGATCCTGCCTGTGAGAACAAGGGAGCATATTTCCTGCAGAGAGAGACCACCTGGGGGTGTGTGCAATGGAAGAGGACATGTTGTTCATCCTGGACATCATCATCAGCCTCACAAAGGTCACAGTTTGGGGAAGAGCTGTGATTCCAAGTTGCTATCTCATAGCGAAGGGTGTGAATGCGGAGTCTAAACCGAGCCACGCTGCGAATGACATCGTGGGGGAGGTCAAGGACATGTATTTGGGGAGACTATAAGGAGAATGCATAACCAAGGCTCTTTTAGTAGGAGGAGCGCACCACTGGTGATAGGTCAAGCGTTTACTGTTGCGCTCTCTAGGGTGTGTGTTGGAAAAAGGCTCCCAATATTGTAGATGCCTGGTCCTGAGATCTACAACAAAACGACTAAGATCAATGGGCTCACAATTCAGCAGCTTCTGCTTGAAAATATGGGAATGTGCCAAACCATCCATGGCTGATAGAATACGGGAAGACCAACCATCATCAGATCTCGAGCTCAGCCGCATGTCAGCCTGCAATATATTTTTTATTGTGGAGCTGTTGCATCGGGTCAAGGAGTTGTGAAGACGCATTGCTGCTCGGAACCAATTGAATTGTAAGGGCTCCAGACCACATTCCCGCATGATGCACCAAGAGGGAGTAGTGTCCCTAACCCCCAAAGTTCTTTTACGCACTGTTAGTAGCCACTTCTGTATGGGATTGTCCATCTCTTTGCCTTGCCGAAGGTAAGGGGTAGCCCAGATCTGACTTGCATACATGCCAGCAGGGATTGCGTACGTCTTGAGGAGCCAAACCTGGGCGTGTAATCTGTTGGCAAGGTCGTGCTCCTGAACAAACTTTTTGACTCGGAAAGTACCAGCTGTGAATGGCCTCAACGCTGCATCGGCTGCAACAACCAGATTGATTGTTTTGTCACACACCATGCCAAGATATTTGAAAGTATCTGTGTAGGGGAGCTGTGTACCATCAAAGTAAAGTGGGGGCAGATGATCAAACCTGGAATTGAAGCACATCACCTCAGATTTCAATGTGTTGACAGTCAGCGATTTCCTTTCAGCATAGGCTCTCAATTTGTTCAGCATGGTCTGCACGTTGGTATGGTCATTGGACATGAGAGAGAGGTCATCAGCGAACAGTAAGTGAGTCACCATGAAATTGGGAATACCGCACCCTGCACCCCTTCAGCCAGGCATTCAATGTCGTTCAAGTAAATTGAAAACAGCAAGGGGGAGAGAGGGCACCCTTGTTTGACCCCAAATAATGGCTGCACATTTGCTCTCTTGTCCCCATCCAGCAGCGTGTACTCATCCTCGTGGTATAAGTCTTTCATGATAGAGACAATGTGGTTTGGCATCTGACAGTTGTGTAAATGTTCCCACAGCTTGCTCCTTGGGATGGAATCATAAGCTTGCTTGAAGTCGATGAAAGCAGTGTACAATCGTGATGATCCCCCTTGTACTTTCTGAGCTGCATCTCGCAAGTGCCGCAGGATGAACAGGGGTTGCAGTGTACTTCGGCCCGGGTAGAAACCAAACTGTGTGTCCGGAATTTTGTTTTGTTGGCTACACCAGTCTTGAATCATGGAGCGCAGCAGATTGGCATACAGTCTGTACAGCGTGCCACTCACTGCAATCATCCTGTAATTCCCTGTAATGTAATCCTGTCATGAGTTACAATGGGGTTTGCCATCCAGTGATGATACTTGCAGAGGAGGTCAACTGGCCTATATCACTGGATATGTTTTTTCCCGACTTTCTTCCTCACATTAAACCATGTTAATCATTATTAATCCATATAATGTCATGTTCACCAGAAATTCATGAAAATCAGAGGTTCCCAGATCACTCTCCTGGCCTCAGATCACCTAAAAATGGCCCATAGCTCCACCTCAGGACCATTTTTCACTCCCAAATGTTTGTCTTTTGTCACCACCATATACATAATTAACACCCTGCATATTCAAAAATAGGAAAGAAGGAAGTCAACCATTGACCTTTTTGGCACCCCTTGCGCTGGATTTTCTTTAAGGGAAATGGCTGAAATTCTGTATCTCACCAACCACTGGGTCTTTTCACTCCATTGTTTTTGCAATGCTATTCTTTTGATATAATGACTTCAAATCATTATAAATCACTCAACTTTGTGGTCTGGATGGTCAGATGTGGGCAGCTGGGTGCCAAAAAGTAGGGTTCACGCCGCAGAAGATTAGGTAGGTGTCCCCTCGTTGGCAAGACCCAAGCTTGGTGGTACACACA
Source organism: Dunaliella primolecta (assembly GCA_914767535.2). Classification (NCBI taxonomy): domain Eukaryota; kingdom Viridiplantae; phylum Chlorophyta; class Chlorophyceae; order Chlamydomonadales; family Dunaliellaceae; genus Dunaliella; species Dunaliella primolecta. The sequence goes on from OU611762.1 coordinate 4,861,060, forward strand.
ACCCCGTGGCCAAGGCTACCATTTGATGCCAAGTTTGAAGATTGCCACCTAGGGGACCTATGCTCGGTGAACATTTCAAAAGTACCCCTATTTGAGGCCTTCGTCGCCCACCTCTGTGATACTTGGCTAATTTGTTCGTATGGTCACCATGTTCTGCCAAGGCATCAGCATTCCACACACCTCGCAGCCTTTTTCTCAGATCAACAACAAACTCCCTCATGACTATAGGCTGCCCTTACCGAACACAATGAGTAAACACGTTGCACCTGTCCAAGCCTGTGCAGGCAGCCAAAAATTATGAGGTCCAGCATTTATGGGAAAGCCTGCTCATTTCAACATCTGCTTGCAGTACCTTACTGAGTGTAGTGCTGTTGCTGCGCAGTAAAGCATTGTAAAACCTAACTGCTGCACGAAACCAATAGAACTGTAAAGGTTCATGCCCACACTCGCGCAGTACAGACCAACTAGGAGTGGTGCGCTTTACCCCGAGGATACGCTTCAATAAGCACAGATGTACAGTTTGCAAAGGACAGTCCATTTCAGTTCCTTCTTTCATAAATCTAGTGCTCCAAATCTGGCACGCATACATGCTAGCAGGGAGAGCATATGCTTTAGTCAGCCAGAGCATGGTATGCGGCCTATCTGTCAGGCGGTGCTCAGATGCAAATTGCCTAATCCGTCTACAACCAGCTAGGAAAGGGGCACACATGTACTCAGCAGTGGCTTGCGGGTTGCGTTGTTTTGTGAACAGCATGCCTAAATACCTAAAAGAATCTGCACACGCCAAACGAGATCCACTTAACGTGCCCTCTATTGGGGGAGTTATTGATGCACACGCCAAATGAGCTCCACGTAACGTGCCCTCTATTGGGGGAGTTATTGATTGGCTCTTACCTTAATGCACGCGGTCACACGGCAAGCGTAAATCTTTCTTTCTTTCCCGTGCATGAAGGGAAGGGAAGGGATACATAGCTGTACCTGCCTGCGGAGGCAGCTTAGCTGAAGCAAAACGTGCCTGTAACCAAACCAGTCCAATCATGAAGGGAAGGTTCTCCAACCTGCGAATAATGAGGGTTCAACAGCTCTGAAGCCCAACTACAGTTAGTGTCTAGCAGACATAGCTAGCCGAAGTGAAGGCAAGTTATGGTCAGATCGCTATATCTGCCTACAAGGGCATCAGAGCGGAAAAACAGAGGCCTGCAACTAGACCTGCCAGTGGCCAGAAAAAGCTCGACTCACAAAACTCGGACTGGAAAGGGTTACAAGGGGTTGGCCTACAGCCCGAGAATCTGGCTGATCGGATGCTGGTGAAACATGGATGTGAACAACTCACAAAACTTGGACTGGAAAGAAAACTTTTCTTGGAGGTAACAAATTCTTGAAGGTAACAAATTATGTCTGTTGCAGTCTGGTGTTTGATGGAATAGCATGAAGTAAATTATGCTCAAAGGCTTCAAAGTTGTTGGATCAGTTAAAAAAATTTGGAACATCTGATGAACAGTGTCCTGCTGCATATGGTTCGTAAGCATTCATTTCAAAAATGTCCATGCAATGCTCCATGTTAGCCAAAGTGTGAAGTAGGCCTTGCCTACTTTGCTAGCTTGCGGAAGGGGGCCTACAGGGGTAAAGGAAGAATAACACCTCCAGTCAAAACGACTGACTGCTAGCCTGTTTATACAAAAGAAGAAGTTCGTTAAAAGAATCATGTTTGTTGTTTTGGATACTGAAGGAAAACGTATCCACAGATTGTACATGGTGAATGGCAAGTAAGGAGCCATCTGAGGAGACGGGTTGGAGAGAAGGAGGAGAGGGCTGGAGAACAAGGAAGCATATTCTAACCAAAAAGAGTAGACCTGGGGGTGTGGTGTGTTTGAAATAACGTGCTGCGAATCCTGAACATCATCTCGGGCATCACAAAGATCACAGGTAGGAGAAATCGCATCAATCCATGTTGTTTGCTCAACTCTGAGAGTATGGACACTATAACAAAATTGGGCCATGCTGTGTACAGCATGTTTAGGTAAGTCCAGGTACAGGAATTGGGCAGACTGTAAGGAGAATTGTAACCCTTGTAGGGAGAATACATGACACATGCGCTCTTGGATGAGAGACCACGCCAGTGATGACGAGTGGATTTTGTGCTGTTTATATCTCATGGATGACAAGAAAATTGTCTCCAATCTGCCAGGTGACGAGATCTGAGAGCCAAAAGAAGCAAACTCAAATTGTGAAAAAAAAACAAATTGTGAATCAGGATCTCTTTGTCTTGTAAGCACCACTCTTGCAATAAGGTGGGTAAGGCATAAGCATTAGCTTCGAGCCGAGAGAATATCCCACCCACAGCAAGCATGCGGTAGTTATACGTGTGGGTAGTGGAGCCTTTTATGTACTAGGGGTTAATTTCTTCCAATCCGCAGAAATGGTATCTCGTTGTAGTAGGCTATGAAAGAGTTTGGTAAGGCATGATGTCAGCACATTGATATGATGGAAACCCCTGCCATCCTCTCTTCCCACCAGTCTGCATACATGTTAAAGAAAAGTCGGAAGAATGGTGATAAAGCCAGGTGACAAGGTAGGAATTATCTGAGAAATGTGTTGAGCCACAATGTCATGCAGTTGGAACTCGTCTGGGACAGGGAAAGGCTGGGAATGCATGGAATTAGGTTGATTGCAATTGTGCCCAACTGGAACTGCTAGAGCTCTTCCACACAGAGTTCCTAACCACCGCACAACAGGTCTGTTTGCAAGTCGTGTAAAAGTCATTTTTAAGTGGTCTTGCCAGGCTGTGCTAGAGATAGTATTCATGTGTTTAAGTGCGTGTATATTGAGCAAACCATGGACAGAGGGATCCTTGTTACACAGCTTGTCAAGGAAAGAAGTTACATGTGCTTGTGTGAATCTATGTGGCCCGTTTGGCCAGTGGACATGTGTCCTGTACTCTCTGTGGTGTTGTTGGCAACCATTTCAAGCCACCCCTTGTTTGGCGGCATTCATAAAAGCTCTTTTGGTGACACAGAGCATCAAACCATTAAAGGTTTCCCGGTTGGAAAATTGTGTCTGGATGGCATAGGACATTTGAGAGGGTTAGTCATGCCCAGATGTCGATGATGCGCAGTCTGTATGATCAAAGGTCTAAAAGTGGTGTACACTTGATCAACTTCGTTAGCTTGAAGATGGTGCAGAAATTATGATGCATCACCTGGTTGTTTGCAAAATATTCTGCAAATGTGATAGCTTTGTCAGAGCGCTAACATAAATAACATCCCTTGAGCTGACCAGGAAATAGAAAATTGTAGTTGGGAACAAGCGCTTGTCAATGTGTGAGGTAGACCTGTTAGCTAACTAATTATATAGAAGTATGCACGCGGCCGGACTTGGCAAGCGTAGTCTTTCTTTTTTTCTTTCTTTCTTAGAAGTATCAAAAAATTTTGAAAACGCAGAGTGGTCCATACCGAGAACAGAGGCAATGGAAGTGTGTTGCAAGAAAGACGAAAGCTCCGAGGTTACAAGGTCTCATCAAAATCTCATCAAAAAAGGTTTTTTTCTTGAAAAAGCCACCAACCAAAACACTTGACTGCTGGGCTGGATTTTGATTTGGATTATAATGAAATGAATCATACAAAGAAAGAAAGAAAGATACACGCTTGCCGTTCGGCCGCGTGCATTAAGGAAAGAGCTTTCCATAGACTTCCACCGATAGAGGGCATCTCTTTCTCCACCCGGCCTCAAGGATTCGATCGGGGGACCTCCGCCTTGCTGTCGCCCTCCTCGCGCTTGACCAGGGCTCCGTAACATGGCAGTGGCAGCAAAAAAACCAGGTATGCAGCAGGATCCAAAAGACTGCTAAGCATTACAGGCATGTATAAAAAAGCCCCCAAAGGAAAAGGGACGAAGAAGGAGGTAAAGGTGAAGGGTGGACATAACTGGAGGCCTCTTGTAACCCTGTAAAGATGAACAAAAGGGGGGAAAAGGGCGTGAGAGCAAAGGGAGACCCACTTGAAGCATTCACTGGCACCCATGCAATCCAATTGTGAGATTATACAAACTAAGGAAAGTAAGAAAGAAATACTCTTATGAACAAAGAAAAAAAACTTGACCAGTGCTACTGAGTGGCAAACGCTGAAGTAGCAAATTTCTGAATCTCAAGCTTGCAGCATCTCATTCAAACAATGCTGCATGGATATACAAGCAGCCTTTCAGCCATTGTATAATTCGGCCATTTGCCACCCATTCATAACATAATGTGCCAGGTGCATGGACAGGGCGCTCGCATAAAAATGAAACAATCGACTCATATGTATACATAAACAAGCACATCATAAAAAAATAATAAAGACACCATTTAGGCAGCAAACACATGCCCAACATGGATGAAGGAAAAAATAGGGTATCTAGGGCAGAGGCAACATGTATCCCCTTCACTAATAAGTAACTATTCCTTCAAATAAATTTGCAAACTTGTTAGCCCAAGAGGCTAGCACCACCAGAAACAAGAGCTACCACAGGGTACATAGATTTTGGCTGCAGGGTGCGGTCATTCAAGTACCACACTGCTACTCTTTTGCATTGCAGACCAGCTCCAGATACTGACATCTTATTGAAGTCTTGCTCCTGTTTTGCCATCAAATAGCAAAGATCTAATAGAAGGAAAGAAAGGAGAGACTACGTAGGCAGTGAAACAATCCCTAAATCATTATAAGAAAAGACATACTGGCAAAAGTAAATCTTTGCTTGCTCAGCAACTGCAAGCCCCTCAGTGCCCAAAATGACAGATCATGACCATTAATGCTGCTGCATGTTTGGTGAACCATACAAGAAAACAAAGCAAACCAGGATTTACTAGCTCATGTCGATGCAGCTGGGACATGCTGCTGTCGTTGTCATGGCTAGCGGTAAAGCTTGAATTTGGCTGATGGAGATGGCACCCATTTTGGCTGCTGCCCTTCTACTTCTTGCATCCAAACTGCCTGCAAGCAATAATCAAAAGAAGAAATCTACATGCAAAACATGGGGAAGCATGAGGGTTTGAGTTCATACTGTGGAGTGCCTGGTCACACCCAAGCTGTATGCATGCACAAAAGGCAGTATAACAGGAGCCATAGGCAAACAAATGGGGAAGCATGAGGGTTGGATTTAATACGCAAGAGGTTTTGGATGCGCCAAGTTGCAACGGATTGTCCAGCATGCAAAGTTAGCAAGACTGTGAAGGATCTGAGGCTGTGAAGGAGAAAGCAAACGGTTGTAAATATTTACAGACAAATAAATGCCTTCAGCCAAGAAGATGGTTGTTAGCCGAGGCTGTAAAGGAGAATAATACAACTAAAGCATAAGTGCGTAAATACAAAATGAAGGCACAGGACTTCTTGAAAAGGGATGTTGGAGCAACCAGTTTATGCTTCCTCATAAAAATGTTATGTTACAAAAAAAATAGATTCCAGTGAAAGCAAAGTGATCCAACCACATGTCTGTGGCTAAATGCATGCTGCACTCAAGAACACACAAGCATACTTAGACTCTCACAGCTTGCGCACACTCATCCCTGCATCTCCTTGCTCAGCTGCTACCTGGGCAGTTGATGTATGCTTCATGGCTGACAGAGAGGACTGACGGATGAAGTGGATGGTGGCTGTTGGTAGCAAGCCTGCATCCGCAAAGGAATGATGTATGACATGGATGCGCAAAAGAATGGTGGAGGAAGTGGGTGCGCAGAGGAATGATGGACAAATTGGACGTGCAGAGAATGATGGATAAAGTGGATGGCGCTATGGTTAGCATGCCTGCATGCGCAAAGAAAGGGAGGTTGCTACACACCAGTTGCATTATGTGCACACAAGCTGGTGAAACCAGTGCACTTTACCAGATTCCCGCACCAACAGAGCTGAATATTTTGTTTCGATGCCGAGAAGGATGCATGATAGCTATCACTTATGTGTGAAGAGAAAATAACTTTTCCGATCAGACACTTGAAGAGCGAGAGGCTTTCCAGGTGTTTGTACGAAAACCTCTAAAAGGAAGCTTTCCAACCATTTTTTGCGTGGAACCTCACCTGCTTCAAACAACCTTTTTGCAGCACACCATTTTTTGGATGTCTGACATCACACCAGAGCGGAGCCATCTATTGCCGACACCACACGGGAGTCCATGTCCCACTGTTCACAGAAGCTGTCCGCATTGCAACGGCTTGTTTCTCATCCGTGGCAAAACAGCGCTCATCTTAGTGCCATTGCATCTTAGTGCCATTGCATCTTAGTGCCATTGCATCTTAGTGCCATTGCATCTTAGTGCCATTGCATCTTAGTGCCATTGCATCTAGTGCCTAGTGCTAAGCTGATCATATCCCATAAGTGAGACAGCCCCACTTGACGCTGCATTCGGGGGCCCCTTAGAGCCTGCAGGACCCTTGCCCTCAGCCACCACGGCTCATTTCTCATTTGTGGCAAATCAGCACTCATCTTATATTGCCAGCTGATGATATCCCATGAGGGAGACAGCCCCACCTGACGCTGCATTTGGGGGCCCCTCAGAGCCTGCAGGACCCTTGCCTCCAGCCACCACACTACCAGAGCTAGTGGACATGGCGCTCTTGCGCACCTGAAAACATTCATCCATTTTGTGGACTGATGATTTTTGATAATGCAATTGTCGGGTGGTTGCTGAGTGCAGGATTGCGTGCCAAGGAGGAAAGGTTGGTGCAGTGGGCAAGCACAGTGGGCATCATTGTCAAAAGGACATAAAGCCTTGCCATTCAATGATTGTGCTCATGTGCCCTAAAGTTCAACAGGTGCACGAGCTTCAGAGCCAACACCTTGGGGGCAACATTCTACCACACGCAGGCAAAGGTGCGGGGGTGAAAGTATGCGTACCTAGAAAAAAACAAACACTCACGCATACTGTATGTGACACATACATGAACACATTAATAAGGTTCATGCACACCATGGTGCTTTTGTACTGCGGGGACATCATACAAACGACATCAAAACACATACAACACACATCAATACACAATACGGGGACAATACACCTCAGAGTACGAAGGCTTTGCGAGAGGTCTCAGAGAATAAAAGGAGCCAAGCTGTTCATCAGTGGTTTTCACAGAGCTTGCCTCCTCCTTCGAAGCCTCCAAGGGCCCATCCAAAGCCTCCACAGACCCTGCCTTGGACCCTGCCTTTAGGATAGGATAGGATAGGATAGGATAGGATAGGGCTACATAGCTGTACCTGCCTACAAGGGCAGCTTAGCTGCCTTTATGGCCCTGTGTAGAGCATCCAGCCTTGAACCCAAAGGCCGTCCTCTGCTCTCTCTAAGCACCATGGCTGGATGCGGCTGTGGCTCAGGCTCACAAGTCATTGTCAAGAGATAGCAACCTTTTCAAGGTCTGCGTGCACTGTCTTCCCCTTAACCAACATGCCAGCATTGTATGTTCTGGCACCATATTAAGGAGCACCTCATGTACTGTCTTGAGTGTGTACTGTCTGCGTGCACTGTCTTCCCCTTAACCAACATGCCAGCATCATATGTTCTGGCACCATACAGGCACCTTATTAAGGAGCACCTGATTGAGGGGCAGCCCATGTCAAAAAGGGTCCTCTGTCCCTTCTTGGCGTAGGATTCAACCCTGGGGCTCAATGAAGGGAAGGCTATAAACATGCGTACGTTGCGAGGCCCTCAAAAATGCCATTCTTAAACGGATTTGATGCCGAGAGGGACGCCAATAACTTGTTATTCAATTAGCAAAAAAACAGCACTGGTAAAGTTGTATATTTACATATACATAAACATATATACATACATACACACACATATATCTACACATATATATGCTCACGCTCGGGCGCGCACACACACACACACACACATACACACACACGTGTGCGCGTGCGGGTGCACGCACCAGGTGGTCACAAGCGTTGAGGAAGACATTATTGTAAAAATTCCGCGCGTGTGTCACCAGGAGTTCTTGCTGATTGTCCTGCGCGCGCATGTGTGTGTGTGTGTGTGTGTGTGTTTGTGCGTGTGTGTGTGTATGTGTGTGTGTATGCGCGCACGCGTGTGAGTGCGCTCTTTCCTCACAACCTCAGTTGACACGAGCAGGAAATATGCCTTGCAAAATGCCAGTTCCCAGTGCATCCAGGCGGTTTGAGGCATCAACAGATAAAACATCTCAAGCTTGTTGCATCACTATGATGTTGCCCTTGGCCTGTCCCAAGATATTGCCTCACCTGCCCTTTAGCCTGCCTCATGATGTTGCCATTGGGGTACATGTCAGACACTTGCAGCGCCACGGAACGGAATCCCAGGGTCGCCCCCAGCACCTTGGCCACCCCATAGATGCTGCATGCATGCAGTGCAAATACGTGTAATGGCATCATTGCGTGTTCGCTTTGAGTGATGGCTTTCCTTCTGCAAGCCTGTAAAAATGGATATTCCTGCCAGCACAACAGCACCATGCTACAACCTTGAATGGCAAACCGCACAAAGATGGATTGCCATCACGCACCGCCACCCCCGAATATCACAACCCGTAGGAAAACAAGAGAAGACTCTGTGAGGTTAAAAAGGTGCATTAAGGAAAGGTTTTCTATTTAGCAAGCTATGCAAGGTCTTACCAAAGGGCCCTCAAAACTAGAATAAAAACATCTAGTCTAGGAGAAAGATAGAAGCAGAGCTATCTTAATCTGTACAAAGTTGGATTGCCAGCACTGTACAAAAAATACTTGTAAAGGGCAGAACAAAACAAAATACTCTGTTTTGAAACAAAAGTGAGTTTCAGTCTAAAAATTTGTTTTGGAAGCATTTTTATAAGATTAATCCCTTGAATCTTGAAATTCTTTGTATTAAGAGTCTTGGGGCTTATGGGGAAGCTTGCGGGGAGAAGCTCCCTAAGCGTTTGGAAATAATGATCACTCAATGTGCTAGGGTGTTGGGCAAAAACCGTTGGCTGCACTCTGCTGCTCTACACAGCAATCTGAAATGAGCACTCCTTGTTGCCAAAATGCTACCACACCAGAAGCCTCCATGAAAGCACTGCCTATAACGCTTACGCTCTGAACCCACCCCGTATATCAGCAAACATCCTCATTCAGGGCCTCTGAATTAAGGTGGCTGCCTGCTGGCTTCCTTAACTGCCCTGCCCGGCTGATCTGGCTGCCCAGACTGTTGCCCAGGCTCTTGCCCGGACTTTGACCAAGACTGGCTGCCCAGACTGCAACTATGACTAGCTGCTCAGGCTGATTGCCCAGATTCTTGCCCAGACTTTGACCAAGACTGGCTGCCCAGACTGCAACTATGGCTAGCTGCTCAGGCTGATTGCCCAGACTCTTGCCCAGACTTTGACCAAGACTGGCTGCCCAGACTGCAACTATGACTAGCTGTTCAGGCTGATTGCCCAGATTCTTGCCCAGACTTTGACCAAGACTGGCTGCCCAGACTGCAACTGTGGCTAGCTGCTCAGGCTGATTGCCCAGACTCTTGCCCAGACTTTGACCAAGACTGGCTGCCCAGACTGCAACTATGACTAGCTGCTCAGGCTGATTGCCCAGATTCTTGCCCAGACTTTGACCAAGACTGGCTGCCCAGACTGCAACTATGGCTAGCTGCTCAGGCTGATTGCCCAGACTCTTGCCCAGACTTTGACCAAGACTGGCTGCCCAGACTGCAACTATGACTAGCTGCTCAGGCTGATTGCCCAGACTGCTACCTAGACTGCTTGCTGGCTATTCAGGCTGTCATTGCTGGCCATCCAGACTCACCAACAAATGATGAGCATGCCAACATGCTTGCCAAACAGCAGGTCCAAGCGGTGCATGAGCACGCTGTCCATGAGGTCAGCACAGGCCACAATGAAGTCTGCTGCAGGCTGTAGGCAAAGCAAACAAGGGAATTAGAAAAACAAATAGGAAATGTCCTCAGCAGGTTGCTTGCACGTCATCCATAAGGTCTGCGCAGGACATCATGAAGTCTTCAGCAGCTACAAGCACGTACACATGCAATTGAACACACATGCCGCATTTACACGGCATTATCCCACAAATCTACTTTTGGTGTGTTTAAGGAATGCGGGATAATTGCGGACATAGAAGAATGACTAGCTTTGAGCATGTGGGAATTTTTTTTCATGCGTGGTGTCGAGTATAATTACACATTAATTTTAATAACACACTGTCAATTCTATGATACATTTTTGAGTTATTGGGTGAGGATGAAAGAAAGGCCCTGTGGCACCTCTAGGGACTTTGACAGCTGGGAATGGGAAGCTTCTGACCCCCCCCCCCCAAGTGAAAGAGTGACAGCAGCAGGAGTCACAGGCAGTTCTTTTAAACTGCAGCACTTTTAAAAGCGCAGAAAGGATTGTGTTTGATGATCAGGTCTTCTTTGTTAGAACAGTGATGTGTTGGTTGCCCCTGCGGGAGTATGCCGGACATACAAAAATAAGTACTGAAGGGGGTGCGGGATTAAGCCAGGAACCATGAAGATGTTATCTTGTAAAGGGGTGATTATGTGTGAGCAGGTGGTTTGTTTATACAGTGTTCATGGAGCATAGAAGGACCATGATGAAGTCTGCTGCAGGTTACAATCAAAAGGTTTTTATGCTTGCATGTGCACCATGGCATGCTCTAGTGGCATCTTGGGCGTCGTGCCTCTCGCGAATCGATGGAGTCATGGTCAAAGCCTTCAGGCAGTGAAGGGTTGGCTTCGCCACTTTCCAGCGCCACCTACGACGCTCCCCTCACCTGTCCTGAAAATGGATGTGTGCATTTGCAGGATACGTTTCCGGCAAATTTTGGAGGACATGTGGAGAGGGAAGAAATAACAAGGCTACCTAGGTAGTGAGAGCACTCCCTACCTTTATCATTGATAAATCATCAAGGAGAAGAAAACATGTTGGCTCCAATAGCCCATGTCCCATTCATCAGAAAATAAGGAGGGCGGTTTCTATGGATTTCAAGAGTTCCACTTGGCTCAAGAGCATGGTTTTGAGAATTAACTTTGCTTCAATGGCATGCCCAGCAGAAGCAAGTTTGCACGTGTGCCAATGCAAACACAAAAAATGATATCTAGATGGTGCCATGAGGGAGGGTGTGTTTTCTTGACAAGAATCACAAGTTCCATAACCCATGGGTGTGAGATGCATGGCGTACAGCTGAAGGTGCAGCGGATCAATCAAAGACTCCAGGATTGTGGCCATGTAGACGCTCAATTGAACCATGAAAATCGAATCATAGTTTGTGAGAGTGTAAGCCAATCGTGGGTGTCTACCATAACGATCATGCTTGAGCATCAGAGACTCAATCCGTCCTCATTCATTCTTGGTTGTAATTGGCATGCAGATGGTAGCAGAATTGAAAGAGGAGCATGTTGGCACAGCTGTTTTGACTGGGGCATGGCCCTAGAAGGGTGAAACTGAGGAGAGTTTGGGAAAAAGGGATCCAGTATAAGATTATATTCTATTCCATTCCATTTCATTCCATCAAATTAAAAGTCCATGCCCCGTACATTAGAGCTTTCTGTTCAACCTTATGGACGCGCCCACTGAATGTGCATTATAACCTGAATATTGATACAAGTACTGGAATGAGAGCTCTGTGAACCTACAAACAGCAATGCAGACACCACCACGGGCAGGCCATTCATGCTGTGCGCTGCCAGTTTGTGCCACCATGGTGTGCTGCATGCAGAATCAAAACATCCCATCAAAACAGGTGACACATGCACCGCACACCTACCATGGGCAGGCCACTCATTCTGTGCGCTGCCAACTTGTGCGCAGCCACAAAGGTTTGGTGATTGATCAATTGAAACGTGCCATTTGTTCAGAACAAGCAACATATGCACCGCACACCCACCACGGGCAGGCCGCTCATGGTGTGCGCTGCCAGCTTGTGCGCAGCCACCATGGTACACTGGATGGCTGAGCGCCCAAGAGAGGCAACGAAGGAGCTGACCAGCGTGGCGGTGCCTCCAGCATACAGGCTGCCTCCACCTGAATGCACCACAAGTGCACATCCAAAAGTGAGGATGCAACAACGTGAGCGCATGCCTGTGACTGAGTGCAAGAGGCTACATGGGTGGTGCCTCCAGCATACAGGCTGCCTCCACCTGAATGCACCACAAGTGCACAATTGAATGCACAAGTGCACATCCAAAACTGAGGATGCAACAACGTGAGCGCATGCCTGTGACTGAGTGCAAGAGGCTACATGGGTGGTGCCTCCAGCATACAGGCTGCCTCCACCTGAATGCACCACAAGTGCACAATTGAATGCACAAGTGCACATCCAAAACTGAGGATGCAACAACGTGAGCGCATGCCTGTGACTGAGTGCAAGAGGCTACATGGGTGGTGCCTCCAGCATACAGGCTGCCTCCACCTGAATGCACCACAAGCGCAAAATTGAATGCACAAGTGCACATCCAAAACTGAGGATGCAACAATGCGAGCGCATACCTGTGGCTGAGTGCAAGAGGCTACATGCAAGCCTTGCGGGCCTTTCTTCGGGAGAAGAGAGCCTGAGCAGCCACAGAAGCTCTGGGCATCTCTGTTCAAGCTTGAAACGCATTAGACAATTGGGGAAAGTTCCTGCTGGTTTCCTCTGTTCACACCAGCATCCACGTATAGGAGAACGGACCTATGTCAGGATATGGCTGCAATAGAGGCACAAGCACCTGCATGCTCTGGATGGGTATATAAATTGAAAACAAGTTGAGACATCCGTTGCCTTCTTACGTACTTGTAGTAACTGTGTGCACTGGTTGTTAATCACACGTGCGAGTTCAAAGTACGCCCAACACCAAAATCCTTCACATGTAGAATCTGTCTCTGCACAGGCAGACCAGTAGTCAGTCGTTTTTAATGGTGGCCTTCTCTTCCTGTAACCTGAAATCCGTCTCAGCACACACAGCTGTCTGTGCAATGCGCAACCAACCAGTGAAGGGGATCCCATAGAAGTCTGTGCAATATGGAATCCACCAGCAAAGGTAGTTTCATAAAATTGTCTGTGCCAAATGCGACCCATCTGTGCAGACAATTTCTTACAGGGTCTTTGCAATATGCAGCCCACCTGTGAAGAAGATCTCATAGAAGTGAGAGCCATCTGCCAGGACAAGCTCCTCTTCACAACAGCTCTTGATGGCAGCCAAGTAGGCAATGCCTGCAAGTCAGGGACATAAATAGCTCTTGGTTGCAGCCAAATAGGCTTTTGGTTGCAGCCAAGTAGGCAATGCTTGCAATTCAGAGGCATCAATGGCTATTAATTGCAGCCTTTGTAGACTTTTGGTTGCAGCCAAGTAGGCAATGCCCGCGAGTCAGAGATATTGGTGGCCCCTGATGACAGGCTTTCTGTTTTTTCAGAGACATCAATGGCTTTATTTGCACCGAGTAGGCTTTTTATTGCAGCCAAGTAGGCAATGCCTGCAAACCAGACATCACACATTTTCATGCCTCCATGCAAGACGCTGCAAATGTTTTGTTCGCTTTAAAACATGACACATTACAGCACCTGCATTTTTGACGTCTCCTGACCAATGCCTGTGCGTAACATGCCACATTTGCTGTGTAGCAGCATAGTGGTGGTATTAACAAGATCACACACATACACGCAGTGTGTCTATCTTTCTAACATCTTCCATTGCAGATGCATGCATTAATGCAGTACGCACTCTCATCCTACCTGATGCACTCTCGTCCTGCCTGATGCACTCTCGTCCTACCTGATGCACTCTTGTCCTACCTGATGCACTCTCGTCCTACCTGATGCACTCTCATCCTACCTGATGCACTTTTGTCCTACCTGGTGTACTATCGTCCTACCTGATGCACTCTCATCCTACCTGATGCACTCTTGTCCTACCTGGTGTACTATCGTCCTACCTGATGCACTCTCGTCCTACCTGATGCACTCTTGTCCTACCTGGTGTACTATCGTCCTACCTGATGCACTCTCGTCCTACCTGGTGCACTCTCGTCCTACCTGGTGCACTCATGCTTGGCCTCCCTGCTTTCCCTTCGTGGCTAAAGCAATCCAGGAACCACCTGCAAGCCAATATTGCAACTAAATCTTATTCAGGCCTTCAGTGGTACACTATAGGTTCAGCATGCCTTCATCAGTCTAGCAATGAGCTCATCGCACCTATAACTCATTCAGGCCTTCATCAGTAGCACACTGAGTTCATCATGCCTTCATCAGGTCATCATTGTCGCTTATTCATGAGTCACCTTCATCAATGCAAAAGGCGCCTTCATCAGTCGCACATGCCCAGAACAAAATTTGCTCACTCTACAAGAGGAAGCAATGCCAGCCTTATATGCCATTTTGAGGTGTGTCACGCGAACTTCAGGTCAGCCTTCTTTAGCTTTGAACAAGTGATCTGATTGGCATGAAATGCCTACCTTTTCTATCCGGCATGTGTGCACTTTGTCCCCTTGCCTCTCACCATTAATACACCATTAATTCAAGGTCAATGACCGAGGTAGCTGCATTTTCATTTCATTCATTCCCCAATTGAAACCCCCTGCCCATCACCATTGGTACAACAGAGAAGACCGAGATAAAATCGTTTTTGTCCCTCTTATTCAACCATCTTGCCCCTCACTACTGTACAACAGCAAGGAACGGGGCAGATGATGTACCCTTGTCCCCTGCCACTCTGGACTTCATAATCAGCAGAGATCAAGGTAGATCAGGCAGGCTATGACGTACTGGAACACCACTGGATGCTCATTACCGAATGGCCAAGATTGGGCCCGATGGATCACGCACATTGCGGTATGGCAGCTACTTGTCTGCCTACAGCACATGCCCCCTGGGGAGGTCCCGCAACACACATGGCATACAATTTTGCACCTGCTATCTGGCATTCCCCATGCTAAGAAAGCTGCATTAAAAACCAATAATCTATAAGTCACCCATGCCCTGACACATCTTGCACTCTATGCACTGCTTATGGCACGCTGCTTTAGAACCAATCATGCGCCTTTCACTCTCACCCTGCAACATCCAAAAAGAAGCATGCTGCTTCTGCTAGGAACCATAGAACCTAATCAGTCACCATTCGCTCACACCCTACAACATCCAACAACAAAGCCTGCTGCTTTGAAACATTATGTTTGCTTTTTGCTCTCACCCTGCAGCATCCCACACGCTGAGCATGCTGCTCTCAAAACCAATCTCAGCAGGAGTGCTCAAGAACACGTGGTGCTGCAAACCAGGGACGAAAACAGTCAGGGGAGGGGAAAGTCAGGACATGCAATGCTGCAAGCCAGGGACAAAAAAGTCAGGGGGCACGTGGTGCAATGCGTGCTGTGCACAGCAGAGTGCTTTGAATCAAAGTTTGACTGTAGTGAGAGCCCTATGGCATGCGCTGCTGCATACCAGGCACAGTGCAAACATCAGTGTGTGCTCAGGGCATGGGGTGGCGTGGGTTGCTACGCTGATGCTGCACTGCAGCAGCGTGAGGCACATGATCAATCGCTGGCACCATACGCAATCACCATACACCAACCCTGCTGTGTGAAGTCCAATTGTGTGTGGCATAGTGAGTGCTGATTGCAATCTACCAACCTGAATTACGGTAGAGCAGGCAGCGAAAAGTTTGCATGGATTGAGCTTTGAGCACCCTGAATTGCACAGGGTGCCCTGCATAGAGCAACAACCAGAAGCGCGGTAGAGCAAGCAGTCAAGCATTGCGTACTCATACGCGAGCTCTTGCACACAGCACAACACACACCCACATGCACAGACATACACAGATGCATGCACACTTGCCTTCAAGCAAAAAAAATGCCTTGTGTGAGCATGCCAACCATTGCATGCCCATGATGCACACCCAAAACGTAGCTGCGCTGCAGGCTGCAGGTGAGCAGGCCCATGCTGCCCTCTGAAGGCATGCAAATGCTGCACTCAGCACGCAAATTCATGGCATGCGATTCCGGAACTTGCTGCGCTAACCAGCTCCAGGCAGCAAGTGATTGCGCCCATGCAGCCCTCTGGAGGCATGCAAGAACTGCCCTCAGCTAGCATGTAAATTTCGTGTGCACCTGAGACACAGCTGCGCTGACCAGCTCCAGGCTGCAGGTGAGCAGGCCCATGCTGCCCTCCGGAGGCACACAATTACTGCCCTCAGCTAGCATGTACATTTCGTGCGCACCTGAGACACAGCTGCGCTGACCAGCTCCAGGCTGCAGGTGAACAGGCCCATGCTGCCCTACGGAGGCATGCACAGGCTGCCCTCTCTCAGGGCCTCAGCAAGCATATAAATGTAAGCATTTGAATGTTGTGTGCACCTGGAACACAGCTGCGCTGACCAACTCCAAGCTGCAGGTGAGCAGGCCCATGTGGAAGTCAGGCGTGCGCAGCATTCTGTGGGCCTCCTCAGGATCGGGGATGACGCTCCGCTGGAAGCGGCCTTCTGTCACTGCAAGATCCAAATTGAGATGCAAGATCACTGTGTGAGCCACCATCAAGATGCAAGATAACGTGCACCTTGATTCCGTGGGCCTTCTCAGGATCAGGGCTGACACTCCGCTGGAAGTTGCCCTCTGTCATTGCGAGAAACGCCAGGTGAAGGAGAGGTCAGTTGCAGTCAGGTGCGGCCCTCTGTGGCTGCGAGAAGAAATCAGGTGAAGGAGGGGCCGGGTTGCAATCTGGTGAAGCCAGGACGGTGTGAGAAGAGTCGGGTGGAATAAGGTGAAGGAGAGGTCTGGTGTTTACAACAGAAGCTGCAAAAAAGAGTGAGGTTGGTCCAGCTTGACACCAGGCCTCAAGCTTGTGCCATGTCACCCTAAGCAATTCATGTGTGACGTACACCATTTTCCCGGAGGTAGACTCCATAACATTGCCGGATATGCTCCTTCTCGTGCTTCTTTCTCAAACCTCACCATACCAACCCTCAACACTTATGGGAAAGCACATTCTCTGAAAACTGAATATCCCGTTTTGGCACCACTCAGGCAGATCCCTCGGCGAGTCGATGGAATGGCTCAATTTGTGCACCTCACCAACTGCTAGATGTTTCCGCTACATCTCGTTTCTCAGGTCACCACATTCCTTTTCGCCAATCACCAAACACTACCCAAGTAGGTGCAGTCACAGAATGGGTGATCTGGAATGGCTGTGTGTGGTGGAAAAATAGGGATTGAATGCAGCTGATTAGGCCCCAACCCGGGACTGCTGCTCAACAAATGGCACTCAAGTTTGACTATCCCAGGTCGGGGCCACCCTATGATCGGGGCATACTTAAGAAAATATTGGGGGGCCGGTGTGTCCACCTCTGCCCTTACTCATCAAATAGTAACTATGCCATAGTTTATATGCCGCCATGAATGAGAGAGGGCCATCAGGTCCAGCAGGTGCTTAGCCTTCAGATAGATAGTGCCAGTTTTATGCCTTAGGCACCTGAAGATGCAAATGACAGAGGAGGACAGGTGCAAGGCAAGAAGGGAAACACTCGAGAAAAAGATTGTGCGAACTGCATCGACATGCTGACTGAATGGCGCTGCCTTTGGGGCCAATCGTGCTGGACACCATCTTAAGAGGAAATTTGGGTGTAGAACACCAGAAGAGGAATTAAGCCAGTGCAAATTGAAAATCAACAGCAGGCCTCCCTCATCCAATATTTTGAGCATTGGAATGGGCAGAAATGAAAAGAAAAGAAAAGAAAAGAAAAGAAAAGAAGAGCGTTGCACTGACAAACCTAATGTAAGTTGCATCATGGGCTTGCCGCTTCCTGTTGCAGGTTGCAACAGAATTGAAAAGACCAGAATGGTCAAATACACATTTTGGGCTTGCTGCTGCTTGTCACATAGCTTGCCATGAATCACAACATAATAATCAGTGGAGTAATTTATTCCACTTTAAGCCGAGCCCTTGCAACGACACATCTACTCATATCCCCAACACCCGACTTACACCACCTCTGTGTTCACTGACCTTCATGTAAGGGGTTCAATTTTTGCAGCACATGCTGCAGCACACAGTAGTACAGCTGGTGCGCCTGGTGCGCTGCATGGACACGCTGGGCAGCATCCAAACCGCCACTGCGCTCACACACGGAGTTGTTGCAAGGACAGAGAGGGACTGAGTAGAGGAGGGAAGGAAGACACGCTGACACTGTTGATAGAGGGACACACAATTGGTTGATAACAAATGGATATTTGCTAGACAGCACCTCTCCATTGCATTATGATAGCTCTAGCGCTCCAGGAATCTCCCTGTCAGTGTTTTGTCAATCTCCTAGCTCATACTTATGCGGCAAACCTGATGTTGGTGCTGAGAACTGCAAATAGCTGAACTGGAATTAAGTGTGCATAATCGCCACTGTAACAGGCAAGCACCCCTTACGGCAGCGTTTGGACTCTGTGAAGCAGAAAGCATGTCTCTTTAAAAGCAATCAGCAAAGGACCTTGCTACAAGCATGCACTCTGCAAGGCAGTGAAGAGGACCTTAAGCAAGTGTGACAAGTTTCTTCATAGCTTGTCTTGGGAATTGGCATCAATAAAACAATTGCTTTTTCAGGGCATCACAGACAACTATAAGCTCAATTTTGACTCGCTTGCTTGACAGGGAGTCTGTGCACTGTTACTGGATGCAGGTGTGAGAGGAACAACAGGCAGGAGGTTTGAGGCCATCCAAGGTAGATCATGGCACTGGGTTGACCCTGGCGCCAGTGTATCACAGCTGAATGCAAGTGGGCAAGTTACAGGTAAGAGGCCATGATACTTGGGGATACATGATGCAGCAAGCAACCTAGCAGGGTGGAGAGCTCTCGAGAGGCCACAACAGCTCTAAGCTCTTGCAAGACAATATTGCAGGACATCTCAGATACAAGTGGTGCTGTCTAGCATCCTGCTTGCCTTCTGGCTGTCAGGCCACCCACAGTGCTTGGAGGAGGGAAGACCTTGGCAATGGTGCTCCGGACTAGGTTAGCGATGAAGACCTGCGGTAAGGGGAGTGGGGCATTACGAGCCAATTGAGGAATACCTTGGCAAAAGGTGCTCTGGACTAGGTTGGGCAACGCAAACCTTTGGATAGGGGAATGAGACATTGCAAGCTAAAGATGATGCATCCAGGGGGGTGGCACAGGGCCTATTTTGAGTGGTCCAGCCTAGGAACACATTTCCCCCAAACACTTTCATGTTTTTCCTTGTCTGCGTCCACAGTGGCACAACTTTGCATGAAGAGGTGTTGGAAAATAGTGTATTTTATTTGCGGGGTCCTTAAAAAGAAGGTGGAGCTGAGGTGGTAGAAGGTCCTAGCAGTCATGCGCTTTGGCTGATGGCTTTTATTATATACCTGTAAACAAAGAGAGGAGGGAGGCAGTAGAAATGAGGATGTATAAACCAAATCCAACAGGTCAAAGTCCACCCCAGGTGTTTGCTGGGGTAACATGAGCACCTTTGCAAGGGAAGAAGGGGTCCATTGGTGGCCTGACTGGGTCATCTGAACTCAAGATGAGGCTTTTTCACTTAAAAACAAAGGATTTCTTACCACATGAAACTCTCAAAAACAAGATCTTATCACAATATTTTGACTTCTTACTCAGATGCCCAGCCAAACTTTGATCAGGCAAATGGATATCTAAAATGAAACTGTAGGTCAAGTCTTAGTCCAAGATGAAAGTTATTTTTGATAAAAGAGAAAGCATCAGCATTTGGTCCTGTATTCACCATCTTAAGGCTCGTTGTCCAAAGCAGTCAAATTTGATATCGAAGGTGCACGCGTGCGCGTGCGCGCGCACACGCGCACACACACACACACGTGCACACACACACACGCACACACACACACACACACACACACACACACACACACACACACACACACACACACACACACACACGCACACACACGCACGCACACACACACACACACACACACACACACATACACACACACACACACACACACACACACACACACACACACACACACACACACACACACACACACACACACAGCCAGCTACTCATGGCATGTCGTGAAATTTCACGCACTGTGAGGTCTTCTTGCCGCTTGTGGCCCCTGAAGTAGATGAACTGCATACACAGTTTCGTGCAGGCAATCCATCTGTCGCACATCTGTCACACTTATGTTTTTGAACTGTTTTTACTTCACTTCCTCAGTAATCATATTCCTTGATGATAGTATTCATGGGATGCTCCTCACAGTTGCAAACAGAACTACTACTCACCAGTTTCTCAGTGTCCAGGCCATCAAAGTTGAACACAGGGCCATCCAGATGAGCTGTTATCTGAGCTGTCATGGCTTAATTCTTGGTCATTACTTCAAAACCATTTGCTTTTGGTTCGACTTTGGAAAGGGAATAAGGTGATCACTCCCCTTTCCCCTCTCAGTCGTTACCTTTCAACTGACATTTGCAACTGCCATTGCAACCGAAAGATCGGAAAAAGAGTAGAGCATATTTGAACTATTTGGAGATGCTGTATCACGGATGCAGACCTCACCACCCCTAACGATAAGGGGGAAAACATGTTTTACCGAGCGGTCTCATCATATGAGAAGGGCAAGGCTAAAGCCCGGGCCTACCACTCTCGTTTTCATGGTGGATCATTCTTGAAATACCTGTTCTTCCTCCTGGCGCTATGCTTTGTGGGCCTGCTCGTTGCCCTAGGCAGTGGCAATCAGCCCATCAGAAAGCTGGTGCACATGCCTCACTTTACATTTGGGGGTGGATGCACAGATCCCCTCACAGGCATGGCAGTGAAATGTGGCACCATAATTGAGGGAGGACCCAATGGTGCGTGCTTTGCAACATGCTGCTTGCACTTTTTCATGCGCGCTTGCATGCACTCAGGATTGAATGATGTGTAATGGTGCTTGCAGATGAGAAGTGGATTGAGGAGGTAATAACTGAAGAGGACATGAAGAAGGAGGAGGCGAAGGCCAATCCTCCTCCTGTTGATGGCCTCACTACGCTGGAGAGGGACAACAAGCCCAACAAGTGCGTCCTCCTCATGCCTGGAAGGAATTCCATGCTTGCATCAGACAACCAGACACAGATTTCCATGTGTTGGTTGAGTTATCCAGGCTCAAATGTTTGAAATGAACGAAAGGTTACCATCCCGGTGCCATCATCCTGAAGGGCCAACACACCATCAATGATTGATCGTGCAAGCAGCTTCCGAGGCGATCACATCTCTTCCGTGCATATTCAGCTTTGAGTGTGTTGATAACGCTTAGATTCTGTTGTCAATTAGGTGGCGTTGGTTGGTTTTTAATTCGTGCACATGCAAGTATACACACACACACACACATGCACACAAACACACACTTCACAGGAAAATGGTGGAGAGCGTTGCTCAAGATGGGTACCTGGTGGTGACCTGGGCAAATTGGCACTACCAAGATTTTGTGCACACATGGGTGACGCACATCAAGGAGTGTGGAGTGACGGGGTACCTTGTGGGCGCTATGGATGACAAGCTCATGCAGGTAAGTGGATCTGGGGGTGTGCATGCTTTTCCATTAAACTTTTCATGCATGTGTCTGATACACAGTAAGGTCTACCTTTTCAGGAGCTCTTTTCAGTTGCTCGCTCTTTGCTGTCTTCAATCTGGTGCTCCCTTAGGCCCCGGTCACACTAGGCCAAGTTGGAATCCAAGTTGGGTGATTTTTCCAAATTTTCCAAAGCAACTTCTTTGCGTTTGCAGCTTGTGGTTCAATAGAACAAGCCCAACGGTTCAATCCGTTCAAGAAAAGTCCATCTGAGTGATCTATTCAATTTGAAGTAAAAAATTGCGGACTCGACTTGGACCTGGACTTGAAGGTCAGGCACACTGGGAAGTTTGCTCCAGTCAGATCAAGTCAAGGAAGGTCAGATAATTTGCTGTAAGCATGCGTTTGGAGCACAGCCACGAACAGATTGACTCAAGTTTGTGAGGGGCCTGGCCTTTGTGCTATGTTCCTGCCCTTTACTCCGGCCCTTCATGGCTCAGCACCCCCACTACCAGCTTTTCCATGCAGAAAAGAGAAAAATGAATGTAACAGACACAAGGCCAGGCGTGCAGACAGGGGGGAGGTAATTGCTTGCATGCAAAACCACTCCCTTCGCACTCTGCAGCGTGCGCATGCATACTTTCCCCCTTCCATCATGCTCCTTTGGCTAGCCAATGCCATGTTGTCACTGATGGTGCACGAAGGTGAGCCACTAAGCCGGATTATGCTGGTCAAACCCTTCAGAAGGGGTGACTTCATGAGCGCGCTGCCCTTCTCTGCTGCTGCTTGCTTCCCCTGCTGATGCATGCAAGCAGGCAAGCCCGCCCAAGGCTAGTAATGTGCTGCTGATGAGCTGCTGCAGTGCAATCCTGCTCCATCTCCCTTCGTAGCTCCCTCCGCAGCTCCCAGGGAGGGGGTGTATCCTCCAATGCGGCATGTCCATCTGGTCTTTGTCTGTTTCCCCATCAATTCATGGTTAACACCATCAATTTTCAAACTCAATTCATTTTGCAAGGGAAAACTTCACAACAATTACCGTAGCAACACTGGAGTTTTGCGATTTAATTAAATAATTATTGGGGTCCCTCGCAATATGGAGCATCTTTGAAACTTACTTTTTTCAAGGCCTCGTAAAGGATACAGGTTTATACTTAGCAAGCTAGAAGGCTCCGAAATGCAACCCCTGGGAGAGGGAGAGGGAGGAGCCCCCCATAGAGTCCCTGAGCCCATCGAGAGGGATGAGGAGCTGCAGCTGCAGCTCAGCATGGAGGATGTGGCAGCCAGGGCAGCTTGCTGGGAGCGTGGGGTAAGCAGGACAGGCAGGGGAAGCAGGCATGGAGGAGCTTACACCCATTGCCCCTGAGGAGTTTATGGACTCAACAGCCACAGCTCCCAGCCGAGGAAGGGGGGGCAGGGGCAGGGGAAGGGGCTCAGGCACATTGTGGGAGCAAGATGCTGCACCAAGGCAGGGGGCGTGGACGGGCAGGGGTGAGTGAGCCAATGGAGGTGTCTCAGGACACCACAGAGTCCACAAATGGAGGAGGGGAGAGATTTAGAGCCACTTCGTTCATGCACGCAAAAACGCAGCATTTCGCAAATTTGACTTTTTGGCGGACCTCGTAAACCCTTAAAGCTCGCACATTAATTAATGAAATTATTTTGGGACCTTGTAATACATCAGCGTCATAATACATTAGCGTCGCTACGGTATTCCAATCATGTATTATTATGTTATTGGCAAAAAACTTCCAGTACTGCTACGGTGCATATATGTAGGGATCGGCGTATCGCGCTATATGAGCCAAACCTATAGCGCGATGTAGCGCGATATCGCGATATCGCGCTATATGGCGCTATATTGAAACGCTATATAATGCCAGAAACCCCCCTCGCGGATCGAGTTTCGGCATCAGACTCGGCGGGCTGGTGGGGCACCGTGTACAATGCTCCCTAGCAAAAAGGGAGAGCCAGGAAACAATCCTGTCGAGCTCTGGACACCTCTGGGCCAAAATATAGCGCTATATTTGCTCAGGCCAAATGACCTACTATAGGTGTGCCCACTCCCTCATGGCCATACATCCCCTTAGCCCTGCCCTTCCCTTTGCAGGACAGCCCATAAGCTTGTGTGTGTGTGTGTGTGTGTGTGTCTGTGTGTGTGTGTGTGTGTGTGTGTGTGTGCAAGCGTGTGTGTGTGTGTGTGTGTGTGTGTGTGTGTGCAAGCGTGTGTGTGTGTGCAAGCGTGTGTGTGTGTGTGTGTGTGTGTTCAAGCGTGTGTGTGTGTGTGTGTGTGTGTGTGTGTGTGGCTGTGTGTGCACGCGCAGGCATGCGCACGCGGCCTGTGTTTTGAGCGTGCCTGTGTGCCTGCCTGCCCATTTTTGCCAGCGTGTGTGTGGGTACATATGTGCGCTCCTGGGTGTATGAGCGCTCCTGTGTGTATGCGCTCCTGCATGTGCATGCATACCCTCAATGCCACGTATGAGCACGCACTTATGCATGCTACCATGCGTGCTGGTATGTGCATGCACACAGGGGTGCAAGCGTGCGTGTGCGCATGTTGTGTGTGTTTGTGTGTTTGCATGTGTGTGTGTGTCTCTGCATGTGTGTGTGTGTCTGCGTGCGTGTGCATGTGTGCGTGCGTGCGTGTGTGTGTGTGTGTGTGTGTGTGTGTGTGTGTGTGTGTGTGTGTGTGTGTGTGTGCGCGTGTGGCTGGGTGGCTGGGTGTGGCTGGGTGGCCCCCACGCCTCTTCTCCAGGGTGTTGCCAGGCTCTTGCTCCTCCCTAGTGGCTTTCCATATTGCACAATTACCCTTAAATGTGAGAACAGCGAATTCATTGGTTTGTGCCCGATTGCTGAGGTGCTGCGGACGCAGTAAATGGTTGATTTTAACGTATTACATTTTAGCACGCGCTATACTTCAAAATTGTATAGCGCGATATCGCGCTATATCGCGCTATACGCGATATCGCGCTATAGGCCAACGCCGATCCCTACATATATGTATCTTACTGTATAAACAGTTTTCTTTTAGAGGACACACACATGCATAAATATTGCGTTCATGTTTACATTCATATCTGTCCATGCACATAAGAATACATATACCGTAGCTGCACGACCAGTTCGAAGGGTCCCCCCAAAATAATTAATAATTGAGTTCGAATGGGTCTTCAGGATATTATATTTCAATTCGAAGGGCAAATCGAAGGGTTCGAATGGCTCACAGCTGGCCTTAATTTTTCAGTACAAATACCCAATTCGAATCTTGCTGAAAGGGCTGCTGCTGCTGCTGGTGCTCCTACTGCTTGCTGCTGCTGCTGCTGCTGGAGGGCTGCTGATGCTGTTGGAGGATATGCTGATGCTGATGCTGCCACTGGGAAGCTTGCACAGGCCTGGAAGAGCTGTCAGAAGTGGAGTTACATGAGAGAAAGGGAGCCACAAAAGGTTGAGTATGCACCCAGGAATGTGCTGCTGTCCCTGCTGCTGCTTCTGCTTCTGCTGCTGCTGCTGCTGCTGCTGCTGCTGCTCAGGAGCTGGGGGCTGGAGGGGCATGGGCGCATTTTTGCTCCATGGGGAGCAAACCTCACCATCAGCATCCAACCCTCAGCAATCCACAAGCTGTCACTGCCGTACAGTGAGCCCATGCACTAACATTGGGGCCCATGCATGCAACATCAACCAAGCTGTCACCAGGAGGACGCCCGGGGTTCTTCTGCTGTACTGGCTGCCCCTTCTTGGCTGCTTGGGCCATGGCAAGCTTGGTTCGGGTCGCTAGGAGCTGCTGGGTGGGGGATACAGGCTTCAGCCACTTAGCTAGGGGTTGGAGCTTGAGCTGGGGGCCTAGGAGGCCATTTTCAGCACTTGCCCATTTCAGCCCCGAAATTAATTTCCAATTCGAACGGAGTTCAAAAGCTCAGGCAAAAATAAATTAAAAAGTTCGAATTTTAGAGTTCGAACGCTCCATAATTAATTAATTTTCGAACTGGTCGTGCAGCTACGGTACATTCACCCACACATGAATATATATATATATATATATATATATTTATATATTTGTGTGTATGTACATATATATACGTAAAAGCTCACATAGAAATATACATGCAGATGTGTACTTACATTTACATTTACATCTGTTCATATACATAAGCATACATTTACACACACATATTCATTCATTCATTCATTCATTCATTCATTCATTCCTTTATACTCACGTGCCAGCATGTGACCAGAACACACCCCCTTTTTCCAGGTAGGAGACGATTGTGCTTACCCGCAAGGATGCGCGTTCCCACCTCCGCCAAATACAGCTCCATTGTTGCACAGCACTGCAGGGTGGCTGCGTGAGTGCTGATGCTGAAAATGTAGTGAGCCACCAGCTGCTGCGGGATGCTAACTAAATCATCAGCATCAGTACTCACAAGGTACGCAGCCGCCACACAGTACGCAGCATGCAGCCACCACGCAGCGCTGTGTAACAATGAAACCGTATTTGGCAGAGATGAATGCGCACATCCTTGCGGGTAAGCGCAATGTCTTGAAAGGCATGAGAACCTGTTCATTGTGCAATAATACTCACCTTGCTAGCAGGTGTATTTTGACATTACATGTTATAATACCCACTATTCAGCAAATCCTATGGCAGCTATCTAAGCATCACGCCCCCCCCATTACACATCTTCCAGCAAGTCCAGCAGACTTGGCTTGTTACATTGCGCCTTTCTTGTCGTCCATGTATTCAAGCTCTGCAGTTGCTCAATTCTAGGCTTTTTACTTTTGAGATCATGATTATATTATACTTCAATATCCAGTACCTCAAGCAATGGAGCACGTCATTGCGCAACATGCACCCTTTGAGGAAAGATATGTAAAGTGTATCGTCGCATGCTGCACAGTATATATTTATGCCGTGCTATTTGATTTTTTGGCAAGGGAAATGGAAAGGTGCTACCCCCTGTGTTGCTGAAAGGATGATGAGCTACCGTAGAGATGAAACATCACTACACAAAAATGTCTTTGGGGGGGGGATGCGTAGAAATTGCAGCTGGTGAAAAACAATTACCTGAAGCGGTGCATATGTGTGCATAAGTGGGAAAAATAATTATTTTGTAGCGATGAGAGTGGTGAGCAGCGGCAGCAGCAGCAGTAACCCCTTCCTCGGCGAGCTTGGCGTCCGCAGGCACGGGGTGTTGGGTGGTAAGAGGGGGTGCTACAAGAGAGTAGCCAAACAGGCCTACTCCAGCAAGCATGAGTTTCACTGGCAGGCATGGGCAACCTGACACAAGAGCTGGAGGCCCTTGTGCAGCAACCCCACACAACCCGTTCAGCAGCAAAGGCAGCAAAGGAGAGTGCCAGCACCAAGGGTAGGGGTGCAAGCAAGCGTGCAAGCAAAAGCAAGGGTGCACGCCCCAGGAGGGGTGAGCATGTGTCAAAGGAAGAGGCAGTGAGGAGAGCGAGGAGATGGCAGCAACAGCAGCAGCAGCAATGAGGGCCAAGCAGTGAAAGCGAGGATGGAGTTCAGCAGTGATGGGGAAGGGAGTGTGAGTGAGGTTGGTTTCTGTGGGCTGAGGCCCCCCCTGGCATTGAGTATTTGTGTGCCTATTCGAAAATATTAACTTCTGTCATGAGTGTGTAAGTGATGCGTATGTGTAAAACTCATGTTTCTTATAATGGGTGCGTATTGGTCACGTCTCTCTACGGTATTTTAATTGTTATGATGTCTGGTCATTGTACGCTGCATGTTTTGTGGGGACGAGGGCGGGGGCACTCTCAACCTGGGGACAGCCTGCCCTGGAGCAGCCTGGTCCTCCCCCTCCCACAGTCCAGCCTGGTCCCATTGGCATCTGCATAGGCCAGTGCAATCTGCAAGCAGGGACAATGAGGTCCTAGGGGAAATGAAGCAGCAGCAGCAGCAATCACATGCGCGTCCAGCTGCATTTGCGTCCAGCTGCAAGCTGCTGGCATGGAGCACATGCGTCAGAAGCTCGGGCAGTTGGCAAGGGCCCTGACCCTCCTCCAGCAGCAGCGTCCCATGCTTGCATACGAGCAGCTGCTGGAGCTGCACCGCTTCCTGTATGATATGCAGCTGACATGCAACTTATTAGATTTGCTAGAGATGTTGGATGGTGCAAGTTCAGAAATGCCTTTGGTAGGTATGCACCAACCTGACCTCAGTAAGTAACGCTTTCAGTGGGTAAACACCAACCTAACCTTAGCGTTATTAAAAAAAGTTGCTAACAAAAAAATGGCAAAAAAGTTACTGAGAAAAAAAAGGGCGCAGCCAAATTTGTGGCAACACTTTTATTGGGTGTGCGACACCCTAGTTCCGCTCAGATCCCCATGCGTAGCACTTTGAGGCAAATGTAAGTTTGATCAAAAATCACTGATAACGACACTGCGCTGTTGACTTAGGCGCTGTTGACTTAGGCGCTGAGCCAAGCAGAGGCAGCAATCTGCTTACAGCCCAGACAGGTGGACTGTGCGATTTCATGTCCTGCCTGAAGCACACATCCTTCACACTGCCCATCAACTGAGCACAGGCAACTTCCCTGGCCCCTCCGCACATCCTTCACACTGCCCATCAATTGAGCACAGGCAACTTGCCTGGCCCCTCCGCACATCCTTCACACTGCCCATCAACCGAGCACAGGCAACTTGCCTGGCCCCTCCACACATCCTTCACACTCATCCCTACCCTACCTGCACCCTGCAGGCGCTGATCGACAAGGGGTTCAATACATTTAGCATGCGCTCGGGGCTCACTGAGGCCGATTTCGGTTGGGGCACGCCTACATTTGCAAAGATGGGGCGTGAGAAGATCAGGCTCATCCGTGTGTTCCTGGAGCTGGACGTCACAGTGATCATCAGTGACGTGGATGTCTTGTGGCTGCGCAACCCTATCCCCTACTTCCACGGTAGGCATCAAGAGTAGGCTGCAAGCTTGTGTGCATATTTTGCAGCGGTTTAATGCCACACCTTCAGCCTCAAGATGTGTATCTGGGATTACTGGGGTTACTGATTTTTGTGGACAAAGCGTGTATGAGCATGAATGAGAGCCCAGCCGAAGCCTCGTTCTTTGTAGATTCAAGTTGTTCCAAGTTTTAGGGTAAAAGCTGCTATAGTCTACTGGGTTTGTGTGTTTGTTTTTTTCTTTTGAGTAAAGCAAAAGGGCTTGCCTTTCATGCTCGCCAGCTGCTGGTGCTCCAGTAAATGCCATCTTGTGTGTGGGTGCATGCTATTTGGGAATGTGGCCTTCATCTCCAGTACTTGCATTTCCAAGCTGTTTTCCAGCTTGCCAAATAGCTTAAGATCGATGCCTGGAACAATTTGTGGCAGCCCGACAAAGCTGTCAGCGGAGAGGGTTGACAAATTTTCAAGCCCTCTTCATCATTCCCTCAATCAATGATATAGGGAGTGCGTGGCTTGCCATACCAGCAATTTCAGAAGGGTTTAACTGGCCTATATTGCTGGACATGCTCTTTTGTGTGTTTCTTTCTCATACCTAATCGTGTCAGCCATTGCTTTTTGACAAGGCCCCAGTCATGGGACATGAGCCCCTAGGTTGGCCTGTTACCCGTTAGAGTTCACACCTGCCGCCCTGGCCCATCCAGCGCACCCTCAACCCTGAAATTTTTGCTAGCCTCCCAAACAAAAACTTTTGGCAGCCCTGTGGTGTCAGGGGCGTGGGAGGCAAATGCTTGTGCTGTAAGAAATCTTTTGGGAACTTTTTCCAGGCAGTTCTTGGACTGAGCCAGCCAGCCTACCATCCGCCCTGAAACTTGACAAGCTTTCCAAACAAACCTTTTTACTGGGACCGTCAAGTTTTTGGTGGCCTGGGGTGCAGTGGGAAAAGCTTGGGAGCAAAAATTTCGAAAGCTTTGGTATTGACTGTGCCAGCCCGGCCACCTCAGGCCCCTAAACCAGCTCCAGTAGACACCAAATTATCAGCATACTTTTGTGGATGCCCTTGCTGGGTTTGGGGTCTGGGGGTGCCCATTCCGGGGACTTAGCAGTCCACCCGCAGACCATTCTAGCTTGCCGCTGAGCCAACAGATTTGCATATATTCAGTTCAGACAGGATGTTTGAATGTTAACAATGGTGTGAGTCGCTCCGTGGATGGAGAGGTGAAGGCACGGAAGTTTGCTGATGCGATAAGGAGCAGGCCCTGCACCCCTGCCCTGATGTGTGGATGAGGGAGCCTCTGGTGTATGGTCTGCTGCTGGCTGCCTAGGGGAAGAGAGTAAGCAATGACAGGCAGGAGCAGCGTGCATGCAGTAACAAGGCATATTCTGCTGCAGGTCATGTTAATGCCCTAGGCACTGCATATCAATGTCACCTCTGTCAGGAAGGACTGGCTTCGCCAAATTTTCAGCGTCGCTTGTATCGCTTCCACCACTTGTCATAAAAGCGTTACAAGGACCAAAAAAGCAGAGGGGGTCAGCTAAGCATGTGCCTAAATATGCTCCTTTTTTGCATTTTAAGTGCACCCACTCGCAGCCACTTCATCTGATTGGCATAAATTTAGCTCTAAAGTGTAGCTACGTTACAAGCTACCAGAGCACATGCTCGAATTTGTGTAAGTTGCCCTGTATGCTTAGGTAGACTGGGCTAAAGCTCACATGGGGCACGTAAACCCTAATTCCAGCAAAATGGCTGAAATCGCAACACAGCACCAACCACAGATTCTTTTCACTCCATTCTTGTTGCAATGATATTCTTTTGTTGAAAGGACCCCATATAACTAAAAAGTACCCAATTTGGTGCAGTGGGTGGTCAGAAATGGAGTTTTGGTGGTGAGTCTAGGGTTCACGCCGTGGCTAATTAGGCATGTGCGCCCCAACTGGCAGTTCACAAATTCTAATGCTACAGACAGGAACTCAAGCTTGAAAGGTGCCAGTTGGAGCGCACTTATGCATGGGAGCATGCATAAACACCTGTTTTTTGGGCCTCGGCTGACCCCCTCTGCCAATTTTCACTCCACAAAATGTGTTTTTAGAACCTCCATACATTGTGCTACCCTCTGCATATTCAAAAAAGGAAGAAAGGAGTTGAATCTGACCATCTTGGACCCCTTTTGCTGGTTTCTTCAAAGGGAAACGGCAAGAATGATGTATCTCAAAAATTAAAAGGCGATTTCAATCCATTTTCTTGCAAGGGTACCTTTTTCAAACAAGAAATCCAAGCCACTCAATGCTACCAAATTTGATGCAGTGGGTGATGGGGCATGGGGTTTTTTCGGTGGTATCCATGGTTCACAATGCGGCTATACAAGCATGTGCCCGCCAACTGGCAGGATTCAAACCCTACTGCTACAGAAACAGACTACAGAAGCAGACAACTTTAAGGAACTCAAGCTTAAAAGGTGCCCATTACAGGACATCTCTGCAGGGAGCATGCTGGAAAAAGTCAATGTCAGGCCTCAGATACCTACACCCTTCTGCAACAATTCTTTGCGCTTTCTCTGTGATTGTCTCATTGTCTCAGTCTTCTTTTGGGACTGTATTTCTGTGACACAAACTCTCTCTCACACACTTTGTCTCTATTTCTATTCTTGTGGCTGCCTCTCTCAGCGACTTCCCGTGTCTGTACACATCTTTCGTCTTATTGCGTCAATTTGAGAGCAGCCATCCCTCTTTGGTGTCTGCATCGACCCATCTTTTTGCAGGCTACCCCACTGCTGACATCCTCACCAGCTCAGATCACCTCACCAATACTGTGGATGACTACCAGCTGGAGCGCTGGCCCCAGGCAGCCTCAGCTGCAAACATCGGTAGGCACAAAAAAGCCACAAGGCAGCCTCAGCTGTGAACATTGATAGGCACGCAAAAAAACCATGACGTGGCTTCAGCTGCAAACATTGGTAGGCACACAAAAAAGCACCCTCCTGCATATTATGGAGGTCATGTGCAAATTCAATTAAAAGCTTTTTACTTGGATCCCTACTAGCTGGAACGCTGGCCTCAGGCAGTCTCAGCTGCAAACATTGGTAGGCACACAAAAAAACCATGACGTGGCTTCAGCTGCAAACATTGGTAGGCACGCAAAAAAGCCATGACGTGGCTTCAGCTGTGGACTTTGGTAGGCACACACAAAGGCCATGAGGCGGCTTCAGATGTTAACATTGGAAGGCACAAAAAAAGGCCATGAGGCGGCTTCAGTTGTGAACATTGGTAGACGCTAGACGCTCTGGTAGGTCAAAACGAATGGTGGGCCAAAAGCGACAGGAAACAGCCCTAGCTGCAAATATTGTAAGGCGCCCTCCACTAGGAAACCCAGAAAGACATGATATTCTGTTGATTGGATTCTTTGGTGTGCTGTGCTGTCCTGGCGGCTGCATCCACACAGCGCTCGACATCTGCAACTGCTGCATGCATGTGTGGGAGGGCGCCGCATGCTCTGTTTCACCTGCAACAATTAGCGTGCTCTTTGCGTTGCTTGATAGATTTGTGGTTGGAAAGGTGCTGCACCATGGGCGCCATTGGCATGCGAGGGTGGGTACAAGCCGCTTTGCGTGGTTGTTGAACAACGCTGTTCCCGTGACCAGCAGTCACAAAACTTGGCTGTTGAAGAGTCTCAGTACTAGCAAACAGTTGCTGCAAAATTCGTATCAGCGACCAGCAGTCGTGGGGTTTGCACCAGCAACCAGACATTGCCACGTCTAGTTGTTGAATAGTGTCAAACCAGCAACCAGTAGTGGCGGGCTAACATGCATGCAGTGCCTTATCAGCAACCATTAACGGCAGGCAGACGCACATGCAGAGTCGTACCAGCAACCACCAGTGGCAGGCAGACAACCAAAAGTGTCGTACAAGCAAGCAGTGGTTGCAGGCAGACATGCATGCAATGGGAGGTGCTCGCGATGATTTGATGCATGCAATACCAGATAAGGAAAGGAAAGGGTTATACAACCGTACTGCCTACAAGGATAGCTTAGCACTGCCAGATAAGGAAGGAAAGGGTTGTATGACTGCACCTGCCTACAAGGGTAGCTTAGCGTTGCCAGATAATTGTGCAGGGTGCAGGGGCGCTGCTTGCCATGTTGCTGGCCTATTTGACTTAAAAGGCCATGCGTGCCAAATCCATGCAGGCCAGCACCCTCAAGGCAAAAGTGACATGGCCCCTTAACAACCAAAAAATACTATGCTACCAAAGCACCTGCTGTCTTCTGCTCTTCGACGCAATGCAGTCATCATGACGCACGCACCATACACCCCATGCACATCTGCCATGCACTTCTGTCATGCACTCTCCCTGCGTAGCCCCACAATGCAGGCATTATGATGCAGGTACCATGCACTTCATGCACCTCTGTCACGCACTGTCATGCACTCCTGCTGTGTCTCCCCACAATGCAGGCATAATGATGCATGTACCATGCACTTCATGCACCTCTGTTGCGCACTGTCATGCACTCCCCCTGCGTAGCCTCACAATGCAGGCATAATGATGCAGGTACCATGCACTTCATGCACCTCTGTCGCGCACTGTCATGCACTGTCCCTGCGTAGCCCCACAATGCAGGCATTATGATGCAGGTACCATGCACTTCATGCACCTCTGTCACGCACTGTCATGCACTCCTGCTGTGTCTCCCCACAATGCAGGCATAATGATGCAGGTACCATGCACTTCATGCACCTTTATCATGCACTGTCACGCACTCCTGTTGTGCACCCCTGCTGTGTCGTCCCACAATGCAGGCACCACAATGTTCCTGCAATGTTCTATGTCCCTACATCATGATGTTCCTGGGACCGTGTTCTAGGTCCCTACGTTATGATGTTCCTGGGACTTTGTTCTATGTCCCTACGTTATGATGGTCCTGGGTCTGTGTTCTATGTCCCTACATTACGATGTTCCTGCAGGCATTATGATGTTCCGGAAGCCTTCGCTAGAGCTGGTAAACGAGTGGATTGACATCATTGAAAAGGACAGTCAAGTCTGGGACCAGAACGCGTTCAACGACTTGTTCAGGAGGTAATAGGGCGGTGGGGCCGGGAAGCATGCTTGGGGCAGCTCCAAGCAGTCGGCATGTGGCTAGTAGCAGCCTGCTTTCTTGCTGAAGGATGCCCTTTGTTTGCAAGTGTGGTGCCTCCAAAGCAGAGCAGCTGCCTGATGGAAAAGATGCATGGGGCTCGGCATGGATAGTTTCAGCCTGCCACGCTTTCACTGAATGGAAAGCTCTGCCTTCGTGTGCTGCATATATAGACTTTATGCACCGACTTTGTGCCCCATTGTCCTCATTGATTAATAAGTCGAACTAGTTGCAAGCAGCTCGACATGTTGCCTGCATCTAGATCTTGCCCTGATTTGTCAACCGTCTACACTAGACCCCTCACCACCAGGCTAGCACAAACCTGTGGAGGTGCACTGAGCTGGTCATCAGCCTCTGAAGGACTTGATGGACA
Organism: Dunaliella primolecta; assembly: GCA_914767535.2. NCBI lineage: Eukaryota > Viridiplantae > Chlorophyta > Chlorophyceae > Chlamydomonadales > Dunaliellaceae > Dunaliella > Dunaliella primolecta. Next base: position 4,894,920 of record OU611762.1, read on the forward strand.
TGGCTGGACAGTATCCCGCATCAACAGTGTGCTCAACACGTTGTGACCAATCGTAACGCCTCATCCATCAATCACCTGTGCCAACAATGTGCTTATTACACTGCATCCACCCCCTGTTGCAGAGGTCTTGTCATGGTTAAAGATGAGCCGCAGCATCTGTTCATGGCCTACCACGGTAAGCTGAAAATGGGCATCTTGCCGGTGGCAGCTTTCGGCAGCGGCCATACCTTCTTCACACAGCGCTTGTACCAGACCCTCAACCTCCAGGTGAACAAAGCACTGGACACGCAGAGGTGCACAAAGAAAGAAAGAAGGAAAGAAAGGAAGAAAAAAAGGCCTACGCCAGCCAAAAGGCCGCGTGGAAATGGACAGTTTTAGGTTCACAGTACGAGCGCGCTCTGACTGGGTACATATCATAAGCACATAGCCAGGTGCAAGCCCGAGATCCAGGCTCCTCTACTGCAAGTGCACAGTGTCAGGTGCACGACAATGGGCATGCTCTCACTGGGTGCATACCACATGCGCATGGCCCAGATCCTCAAGATTTGGGGGCAGGCAAGGATGCTCACTGTGCTGTTAAAAAGAAGTCATGGAGGCCAGATGGCATGATTGTATGCATGTCCCCAGAGATGATACGCCCAGAGATGATTGAACAACTCTGTCATCTGTCATCTGCGCCCTGAGTGCAAAGGTGCAAAGGAGGGTCTCGAAGGAGGGTCTCAAAGGAGGGTAGAGCTTGGCAGCTCATGCATTAGGTAAGGGGCAGCAAGATGACAATTCAACCAATGTGCCTGCTGTGGTGGTACGTCCGCCAGAGGTGTCACGTAGAATGCCGTAGGTGCGAGGATGGCAATTCAACCAATGTGCCTGCTGTGGTGGTACGTCCGCCACAGGTCTCGCTCGGAATGCCGTTCGTTGGTCTCTCCTGCCCCGCATCTTGTATGAACTGGGCAGGCGCTTGGTGTAACTGGCAGCGGGTGCCACTGCTGTCATGCACTTCTTGTACAAGCGCGTGTTTGGGGGCACTTTGATGTCAGAACACATCGGGTGCTCTCAAGTGCAGGCCTTGCTTGGATGTGACCCCCTTAGAAATGAAGCAGTGTGGTACACAAGAGGGGGCACGATCAAAGAAAGGCTCTTGCCGACCTACAAAGCCATCCATACCTGCGCGCCCTACAAATTTATGTGTGCTTGCAGCCCTACGCCCTGCATGCCACGTTCCAATTCTCGGGGACGCCAGGCAAGCGCCACCGCATGCGAGAGTTCATGCTGTTTGAGGACCCACCTTCGTACTACGACCACTCGGTTGGATTCATCACCTACTCTGTAAGTCCAGCAGGCCAGGATTTAGCAAGCAAGGCCAGGGTATAGCAAGCAGGGTCAGGGTTTAGCAAGCAGGCCAGGGTTCAGCAAGCAGGGCCAGGGTTTAGCAAGCAGGCCAAGATTTAGCAAGCAGGCCAGGGTTTAGCAAGCAGGGCCAGGGTTTAGCAAGCAGGCTAAACACGGCCACGCCAGGCCTGCATGTTTGAGTAGCTGTGCTGTAGGCTCCCCATGGGCTTTGCCATCCAGATTTTGTGCCTCATGAAGCTTTGGTTGCCACATGGATTGCTGGTGACAAGAGCATTGAATGCTACAGTGCTTCCACTGTAGGCTCCAATAAGACTTCAGCTGGGACGAGGGTGACAAGGTCGGGGTGCACATGGTGCAGGATGACCCTGGGAGTACGCATTATGTGTGACAGCCAGTACACACTGAAGATGATTGGATGGCCAGCTTGCAGCCATTCAAGGGGGATGACGCTCAGTGTTGATAAGAGGGGGCAGTGCTGCAGTATCTGCAGCCAAGGGTCAGCTACTTGTAGTTTAGGCCACAGCGCAGCAGGGGAGTGGCTTGGCAGGGCGTGAAATGAACTGTTTCAACCCACTCCAGCATGATGGTAGATGCCTGCCTTGAGTTTACTCACTCATTTTGATGTTCTCGGGTGAGGTGGAGCCTCCTATGAAACATTACTTCTTTCAATGTAGAGCTCATGGTTTCTCGCCCAAGCCCTACCAAATGCAGGCCTAGGCTTCTAGCCCCAGGAAGCCTCCTCGGGTTTGAGCAACCCTATTTCCCCATTTGGGCAACCCTGTTTCCCCATGCCTAGCCATGTTGTGCTTGCCAGGCTTCCAGGCTCTGCAAGACCGATTTGAGCACTGTGGGAGGGCTTGTAGGAACAAGAATTGTAGCTGCATTAGTGTGGGAAGGCTACGAAGTGTCTTTGCATGTGTGTGGTTGCAGGTGGAGGGCTTGGATCCACTTTTGAAGGATGCTGGGCCGGCCACCGGGCGCATGCACCTGGACAACGTGCAGGTGAACCATGCATATGATACACAACACACACACGCACGCACGCACACACACACACACACGCACACACACACACACACACACACACACACACACACACACACACACACACACACACACACACGCACGCACGCACGCGCACACACACACACACACACACACACACGCACGCACGCACGCACGCACGCACACACAATGCTCTTGCAGCATGCATTCACTTGCACTCATTAACGCTCATGAGTATGCATGAACTGATGCGCATGCACTTCTGCACAAACGCATGCACTCACAATTATCAGCTGGGCGTATCAATGGCGTATGGGCTGCACGTGCTCAGCATGCATCCATGCTGAATGCCTGACACGTGGTAGGGTCGGAGAAGCGCAGGCTGCCAGGCATGGCTCTTTGAATGTGAGCAGAAGCTGTTATATATCAAAAATTGGAGGGGGGTTGGAAGTAGCTGTGCAGGACAACATGCGTGCCCGACCTGCCTTGGGTTCAAAGCAATCAGGTAGCCTCGTTAGCCTCACCGCCCCTTGTCTGCACCCATTCTCGTGAGAAAACATCACTGTATCATGTCTGTGGCTTAAAGGCACGCCTCATTTTAAGGCCACAGGCACAGCCAAAGGCACAGCATGCCTTGTAAGGTAACAACACACTCCTTGCTCCAAAATGATATAAGGATTGGTCTGCCACCATTTTGTGGAGGTCGACTGCCAGCAGTGTGCATGTGCGAAAAGCGCTCAATGCTGCCTCATTCTCCAATGGCTCATTCTTTGATCTTGTGCCCTTTGTGATTGAAGGGCCACTTCAAGCTGGTGAACCACCAGCTTGCCCTCCTGCGCAATGCGTTTGCCATCACCTCCGTGCTGGGCCGCGCAGTCGTTATCCCTCAGTTCTATTGCGGCCTGGACCGATGGTGGGCGCCACACGCAGGTGTGTGTGTGTGTTGGTGTGTTTGAGAGTATGTGTGCGTGCTGGACTGCTGGCTTAATTTAGGTTCCACAAGAGCTCCTCCTTATGCACAGTCAACTGGCACACGTCTGTCAGGCAGGGTTTCATACACAAGCCTACCAGGAATGGGTTCCCAACCATGAAGAGCCACAAGGCCTACATCAAGTGCTTCTGTGTCAAACATGTTTGCAATCAGCGATTTGATTATACTATTTAAGCACTACATGACGCTATGTAACGCTGTAAAAGGCAACATATAGGGCTGTGTGCCGATCCCTATAGCTAAGTCACTGTGTCACACAAAGTCACTGCGTCATAGGTCACTGTAGCAATAAGTCACTACCAGTGACTCACTCATGTCATGATGTCACTGGCCACTGTGTCACTACGTGGTCATGTGTTTTCCTCTGCCCTTGCCTCGCCATGCAAACTGTACCAGGTGCCGGGTCAGGGTCTGATGGAGAGCAGGTACGTGCCTTCACGTTATTGTGCATGACAACAGAGGTGGACCTCTTGATGTCTTCGTCGCTGCATGCTTCTGCAGGACGCATTCCTGGCTCCCACTTCCAGCTGCCCTTCCCCTGCCCATTAGACCATGTGCTGGAGCTGGAGAGCGGGCTGACACAGGAGCTGGACCCAGCCCATTTTGGCAATCCCACAGAGTTCCGGGAGTTCTCATTTTTTGCAAACAGCAGGGTAAGTTGATGGTGACAGCAAGACAGAGCCAACCACTGCTGGAAAAGGGAATTGGAGCTGAGCGCACTAAATGCTATAAAACGCCTCTGCCCATGGTGAGCCTGACGGCTTTCTAAACGATGCCAGTTGCTGGTTCTTACATAAGAAAAGAATTTTATAATCTCTTGCAGTCTCTCGCTTTCAAGTCACAGCAGTTTAGTACGAAAGGGGCATTTTCACAGGAAAGCTTCCTTTTCGCATTCTTTCCGCACTATGCCCTTGTTGACCACAATTTGTCCTTGCTGTCCACTAATTGTCTCCCTTGCACTATATTCTTGCTGGCAATATTCATTTACCTTGCACTGTAGCCGTGCTGTACCCTTGCGGAACTTGTGGAACACTGTTGTATCTAGATGAACCCCCATACACCAAAGTGATCACGGATCCCCCTGTTTGCCTCATTGCAAGTTCTCGATGTGTTGTCTCTCATCTCATAAGATCATCTGAGATGGTCCCCTAGCTGCACTTTGAAATGCTCACTAATTCCACCATCTCCCCCCAAATCAAGGAATCATAAGTTCTTGATGGCATGCATACATCCTGTATGTTTGTTCAAGCAGCTGGAATCCAAAGTTGACCCTGCTTGGCACCGCTCGGGCTCAATAGTTATGACAAAACATGTGCAGCACTTGACCACTTTTGGGTCTTCTAAACCCATTGTTCTCCTGGCAACGCCTGTCTGTGTAACAACGTGAACATTGAACAAGCTATCCAATGTTGTGATGGTCTGGTAGGGGATTTTTTTTATCTCACTAAGAGTTAGGCTCCTCCCCAGGCTCTTTGACAGGGTGACCATGACTTGCACCTTTTTGTCTGAGGTAAATTTTGGTACAAATAAGGCTGCCACTTGCTATTAAGCTTGTGTACAAATAAGTAAGGCCATCTTTTGCTGGCAGGATCCAATTTGGGCCTCAGCTTTTTTTCCTCAAGTAATGTAACGCACTTGCATTTTAGATCATGCAAAAAAGTCTTCAGGCACCCAAATGAACCAAAAAAATTGTTGTAGCCATGCTTGTTGAGCTGCATCGTCAAGGTTGGCAGCAACAGCAAGCTTTTTTTTTCAGCGTCTGGTTTTATCATATTGGCAGATCTTGTATGCCTGAGCTATGTCCTTGCACTAGAAATGAATGAAGCCTGTGGTGACACAGATGCCCTGGGATTACCCCTTGTTGCCATCATTTGTAACACAATGCGCCTAAACGCATTGCATTGCCCCTTTGAAAAGCACTGTCTCATGGCGTGACAGCCGATGCTCTGGGAGCAGCCCTTGAGATAAATAGCAAGCAGGGGTCGAGTATCTGTGAGCTCAGGAGTTGTTTTACGTGTATATACATGTAAGATCAGAACTTCCAGGCATAAACACGGATGTATGAGCCATATTTGAGAGTGTCTGAAGCGGGGCCTTCCAGTGGGGCTGAATACCCCCTAACGAAATACCCCATGTACCCGTCAAGGCCGTGAACACTGAATCGTGCCAACAGAGAAAGGTCCTGATTAAAATTGTGTTAAACCAGATCAGCCTGAAGGCAGGAATGAGCCAATTTTAGCACATCTTTAAAAAAGCCAGTTTTGTTCTTTGCGATTGATGACCAACCTTGTTGCCCTAAAAGAGTTTTGTTTTGCATGTGACCTGTCCCTGTTAGCAACACGAAACGATGCTAGGAAGCAACACCAAAGCAAGGCCGTCCTACAATCAAAAAAGCAACTCCATCATTATGCAATAGAAGCAACTCCTACGAATGTTGGCAAGTTTAACCAACGCTGCTGAAATAGCTCCAGGAAAAGGTGCTTTTTTCCAACTGCTCCCCAGAAGTGCATCTTATTGATCCGGACACTTAAGCAACGAAGCACTTCAATGAAAAAGCTGAGGAGCGCTAAAAAAAGGTGTCGATTACAAGGCATTTTGTATCCTTGCTCAATTGTGCAACTCCGTGCATGTCAGAGCACTTTCATGCTTTTACCATCATCACCATTGCCTTTTTTACATCAAAGCTCCATCACCTCTCCTGTCTTGACTACCATTCTCTGCAACTACCCCTGCTCCTCACTTTGTGCTCATTACATTCCTCTTTTCCCACACCCTCTTGGGGTGTGATCCTGCTACTTAATCAAAATTTTTCTAAACCCATGAAATGCTGTCCCCTCTCTGTCACTGCTTCTGCCAAGCAGATGCCAGAAGCGGTGCGCAGTAATAAGGTGGTGGTGGAGATTTGCCCTGCTGGCCAGCCAGACTGCAGCGATGGCCTCACCCCTGCGGCCCTAAAGGTGATTTTAAAGCACTGTTTGGTTAAGGGTTGTGCTTTGTTTTAATTGGGACATGGTTCATTCAGACTGTAGCGGTGGTTTGTTTAGACTGTGTATGTATGTGTAGCCGTACACTTGGTTGTGAGGCACTGGATGATGCTGGTTTGTGCTTCGCTCCAGCTGCGGCGATGTTTTGTTAAGGCTGCAGTTATGGCTTCTCCCCTGGCCATGCAAGTGATTCTAAAGCGCAGGGTGGTGTTTTTTTTTCTGATCACAGCAATGGTTAGTTTAGACTGCTGCAGTACAGCGGTAATTTGCTCTCGCTGCTGCGGTGATATGTCCAGACAACAGTGATGGCTCTCCCCTGCAGCCTAAATGTCATGGCAAACTGTTAGATGTGTTGTAAATTATTCCATGCAGTTGGCCTGGTTCATGTTTTGGCTTCTCTGGGCAAATTGACGTCTTCTCTCGTGCTGTAACTGCTTGTAGGATGGTCTAGGTTACAGGCGCCTTTTTGCTTCAGCTAAGCTACCCTTGTAGGCAGGTACAGCTATGTAACCCTCTCCTTTCCTTTATTTCATGCTTGATGGCTCTGGACACATCCTTCTCTAAGAAATATATCGCCTAATTAGTTAGTGCCATTTGTACATCTGCAGCTATGGTACAGTGAGCTGGTGCAGCTGACTTGCAGGAGCTTGATTGGCCTCTGTGCTGATGAAATCTGGTGGATCGGTTGGTGCCAGTAGTTTATATGGCGCTACAGTGCAGTGATTTGGTGCAGCTGACAAATGCAGGAGCTTGATTGGCCGCAGTATTAATGAACCAGAAAAAGCACTGAGTCTGAAGAAATCAGCTGTGGTCAACAGATTAAACAATCAATGGACAAGGAGTTTTGAGAGAGGAGTCTGACCTGCTGCTGCTCCGGCTGAGCATACTTGGAAGGGGGACGTTTGCCAGAGATAGAGACATTGTGCGGACTGCAGAGGAGCTGGGCTGCGGTATTTATGCGTCCACCATCCTTTGTGTTTGGAGCTAAGGCTCAGTGCGGAATGACAAGCATTGGCTGTCAAGACTCGCAGGCATCAGGGAAATGTTTTGAAATTTTAATCCATGGTTTTGGCTTAAAATTGGGCTTCTGTTATAGCAACCAGGCATCATATGATGTAGGTATGTGCTAAGGTCATCCATGCTCATGAGCTGAGCAGCGTATGCAGGCCAACACAGAGCCAGAGCTGCTGCTTGCATAGAAGCGTGGTGCCAACATGTGTACGTGACCAAATCATGTGCATCAACAAACGTGCTCATGGGCTGAGCAGCGCGTGCAGGCCAGTACACAGTCAGTGTGGCTGCCTGCATAGAAGCATGGTGCCGACATGTGCGCTTGACCGGATCATGTGCATTGACAACCGCACTCGCAGAGAGGGCTAGTTAAGGTGCAGGCTGGCCTGCAATCGGAGCGGCTGCCTGCATAGAAGCATGGTGCCAACATGTGCGGTTGACCAAATCATTGCCATCCGCGCTCGCAGGATGGGCGAGTTAAGGTGCAGGCTGGCCTGCAGTCCGAGCGGCTGCGCACGGCGCTGTCAAGCGTACATGCCTTCAAAGTGCTGGAGTTCACAACCATGACCAACGCCTTTGGTGGCTTCACTGACTTATGTAAGTCATTGCCAGCTGCCATGCTTGGCTGCTGGCTGAGGTGCATGGGTGCCGTGAGCGAGAGTGCGTCAGGGCATTTTTTCCACCAGTCTCAGCATAACCTTTTTAGTTCTGATTTTGACTGCGAAAGGGCTGGAAGAAGCAGCCCGACTTCACTGGGGAACCTCTGTCATGTACTGAAGATATGCACATGAATCCTTTGCACACCCTCTTGTTTTAAAATAGCTTTACCTATTGAGTTTTTAGGCTATCTTCATTGTTTTTTGTCGTTCCCTGTTGCCTCGCTCCCTGTTGCAGGCAGATGCCACAATTCTTTGCACAAAATAAAAGCGTGAGCACATATACACAAGTGCACGCACACGCACACACACACGCACACACACGCGCACACACACACACACACACACACACGCACGCATGCGCACACACACATACACACGCACGCACGCGCACACACATACAAACAAAAGTACGCACACACCAATACACATACATGCACGCAGCTGATTGGGACCGCTTTGCCAACCGCATCAAGGGGTACACAAGCCTGTGGTGCTGCGTCGCTGCACACCCTGGGCATGTGCACTATGACATGCTTTGGGACATTCCTAACCACGTAGACAAGTTTGGGAGGCGTTGGGATCAGTGGGAACCCAAGACTGGGCCATGAGCGCCAAGCGCCATGATCTCATTTGAAGTAGGGCATGCGTGTGCGTGTATGTCTGCACTTTTGTCCTTTCTCTTTTGGTTAAAGGTGCAACCATTGTGCAGTCCTGCTCGCCTTACCCTCATTTCCTCACTCCCATTTCTTGGGATGAGGTGCGCCTAGGACCCACGCCAGGCAGCAAGGTGCATGGCTGCTACCTCGTGGCATGCCATCCTCATGCATGGCCTAGGCCTGTGCTGAGGTGGATGCAGAGGCATAAGGGCATCAGGTCCTACTGCCAGTGACAGCCAGGCCACCCTTGCATCACTCCAAGTGGATGCAGAGGAAGAGCGCTCCATTGGCATCTGTCATCCATGCCATGCCTGGCATATGCATTCAGCTTTCTAATTGTGTGCATGCATATTATTTGGTTGGTACATGTTGGCTGTGTGGCGCATAGGGTGTGTGGCACGTGGGCTCTGTGGGCATATGAGGTGTCGGCACATGGATTTAAGTATATGAAGGCCATTGCAGTGATTGAGGCGGGTGAATTTCGTTCGCTTAGGGACTTGATGTGCTTCAATAGCAGGCCATGCAGCGCTATCCACTCTGTGTGGTTTGCTGCAGGGGGCCAATTGAAGATAGGGAGAACTTCCTCTGCTGCCCACATTTTTTTGCCAGGGGAGAACCTTTCCCTACACTTCCCAAGCTCCACAGTGCCTTCAAGGCCCACATGCAACGGAACACAGACTTTAAAATGTTGACTCTAAGACAGGTTACTGCTCTTACTATCAAAGCTCACAGCTTGTTACAGCATTCAATTAAAGAGGTCAGCAATTAATGTTGGAATATTCCATTAATGCGCCTTGTGTATATTCCCCCATACGCACCATCCTGCGATAGCGCAAAGGTACCCTCTATGACCAGAAGCATGTAGTTTGCTTCATAAAAAGCTACTGGTCTTCAATGCCCCCTCTGTCTCCAGGTTGACACTGCACTTTGCAGGCTCTCTGGTTGCAAAATCTTATGAACCAATCCAATGCTTGTTGTGTTGGACCATGTGGGGTTTGAGGTTCCACACGGCAACACACCCAGGTTTGCCATTCACCATGCAACAAAAGGCCATGCTGAACCACTGGACGGCACAAGGTTGCAGTGCGATTTGACATTCAGCCAGGTAGTTTGGCTGCTTGTCCTGCTGGACTGCGTCTTCATTATCTGAATGCCAACACCATCCTAGTGAACATGGAGCTTTGCATGGACATGAATTCTTTTGAACCATATGTACCAGAACACTGTTCATCAAATGTCTGCCAGAAATGCTCACTAATAAGGAAAGGAAATGATTGCATAGCTGTACCTGCCTACAAGGGCAGCTTAGCTGAAGCAAAGAAGGTGCCTGTTACCAAACCAGTCCAAGCTGGAGAACATGAACAAACAACCTTTCTGCTGGGCTGTGCCAGCCACACAAAAAATACCCACGACTCATCCAAAGTCGGACAAAAAAGAAAAAAGGACGAGTCTCATTAGTACGCATCTGCTAAAAATGAAAGATATTTCAAGAATTAGCCAGACTGAGAATAGTAAGAAGCAAGCCACAACATGTTGCTCAATAATTGGTCTTGCTGCACAGTGCTGGCTTGGCTGTAGCACACAGAGGATGCCAAGGGTCCGGACCGGCCTTCACCAGGTTCAACCTGAGTGTTGTAATACCAGGGACAGGTAAGGTAAGGTAGCTTCGGTCCGTCCGCCTACAACGGCACCTGAGCAGAGACGCTGAGACCTGTAACCAGACCTGGCCCCAAAATGCTGAACTCCGATTCTAAAAAAACGAACAAATCATGTTTGTTGCAGTCTAGTGTTTGATGAAACAGCACAAATTAGATAATGCTCAAAGGTTTCGAAGTTGTTGGACCAGAACAGTGCTCAGAGCTCTTCTCCTTTGCTTTTCCTCTCGGTCTGTGTGGTGGGGCCCTTCCTTTCAGGACAGGTGACCTTTCCTTAATGCACGCGGCCGGACAAGCCAAGTTGGCAAGCGTAGCCTTTCTTTCTTTACCTTCAAGGTATAAAGTTTATATTTGGTATTTCATTCTTTCTTTCTTTCTGCTCAGAATATTTAAAGATAGTACGCTGTTGTTTATGCTCTTCAAGAGCAAAAGGCTTTAAGCCAATGTGCCTCCTATTCCATGAATAATGTTGGGAAAGCTTCCTCCGCCTATCCAGATTTTCTTTCTCGCTCTTTACATGTTCCAAAAGCATTCATTTCAAATGTACCATGTAAAGCTCATATTCATTAGGATACCAAGCAGCGTTGGCATTTTGATGAAGACACATGTTTACTCCTCCACAGGCACACTAGCTAGCCTGGATGATGTCAACTACAGAACTCCCTAGATACAAGTGGAACTTACAAAACTGAAGGCCCATTCCCATAATTCGGAGGCCCAACGCATCCCCCAGAAGTCCAGTACCTCCCGGGAGCGCCCCAACAACAGGTTGCTTTAATTGCCTGCGCTGTCTTGCACGCTTGAGCTCGGCTGTCTTGCTCTGTGCTTGCTTGTCCTTTCCTTTGATTTGGAATTGTGTGTAGAACTGCACACAACAGAAGCACTTAGAATGAGCAAAGCCACACACTTGCGATTTGCATTTGTGAATCACATCATCCAAACAAAACGCTGACAGCACAATTTGGCCTGTGGCATTGAGCATTTTTATGTTTTTGGCAGTCCTTAGCTTGCTGGCTTAGACCAGTTTGTGTTCCACCTCTTTGTTTCTAGCGCGCGGGCAGTGCCTAGCAAACACTAATGCCTATCAGCCCACCGTCTGCGGCTGCTGGTTTATCCCCATTGTAAATTACAATTTGTATTCATTGTAACCGGTGCTGGAATTACCAACACCATATGTCGAGCTGAATTAGCAGCAATTGCTGCTGCCATCACGCACTCTTATTCACGCATTGCTTCAGACAGTCTCACCTCTCTTCATCAAATACATAAACAGCTTCTTTACCCAGAGAAGCACAAACAACGTATTCAAGGAGATGTCCTAAAAACCATACCTACTCTCATTAGCAACTCACAAACCAATATTTGTTTCTATAAAGTAAAGTCTCATGCTGGCATTGCTGGTAACGAATGGGCAGATGCTATTGCTAAATATCAAGCAAGCCAACCCAATAATAACGTGGCTGATACTGGGATCCCTAGCGCAGGCCCCGGTGGAAATCCTTTTTCTCATTCTTTTTGGTTAGCTAAGGAGGAAAAAGAAGAACACAATGCTGGCACATCCACAGCTCCTGCACCCAATCCTAAAATCACCTACCTCCCCAATCTTGAAAATGCTCTCAAGTCTCATATGCATACAAAACACAGGCTTGGATATGCCAACTCCAAAACAGGCTACTGCTCATATTATCAGAGTTTGTTACCACATGTAGATATGTGGCACCCTGTACATGATACAGAGTTTGTTACCACATGTATGCACCCTGTACATATTATCAGAGTTTGTTACCACATGTACTTCTAGTAGACATGTGGCACCCTGTACAGGCTGTACACTAACGTTCTTAGGGAGGTGGTCACTGGGTGGTGTAAAGATAAAAAAAACAAGATTCCAGACACTCAATTTGGTTTCTACCCTGGCCGTAACACTTTGCAGCCCATATTCATTTTGCGGCACTTGCAGCATGCTGCTCAGGTCAAGCGCCCAAATGCATCCCCAAGGCTGCATGCAGCTTTTATTGATTTCAAGCAGGCATACGATACAATTCCTAGGGAAGCTCTTTGGACTCACCTTCAGCGCATTCGTATGCCTGCGTGCCTGTTGGCTGTCATTAAAAGCATGTATGCTAATGATGAGTAATGATGAGATATCTTGGTGGATGGCTGTAAGCAAGCTCGTGTGTGCCCCCATTCTGGAGTTAAGCAAGGCTGCCCGCTTTCCCCCTTGTTGTTCTCCTTGTATATCAATGACGTGGACTGCTTGGCAGAAAATGTGCAAGGGGCTATTACAGGCACTAGGGACGTTCGAGTCACCCACATGCTGTATGCAGACGATTTGTGCCTCACTAGTAACCTTCCTGATCAGCTCCAACTGATGTTAGATAGGCTACATACGTATGCTCAACGGAAAGGGTCGGTGATTAATACTGCCAAGTCTGAGATTGTGCACTTTAATTCAAAGGGCGATAATGTGCCAGTTTTCACGTTAGGTGGAGCTCGTTTGGCGTGTGCAGATTCTTTTAGATATTTAGGCATGCTGTTCACAATACAACACAACCCGCAAGCCACTGCTGAGTACATGTGTGCCCCTTTCCTAGCTGGTTGTAGACGGATTAGGCAATTCGCATCTGAGCACCGCCTGACAGATAGGCCGCATACCATGCTCTGTCTGACTAAAGCATATGCTCTCCCTGCTAGCATGTATGCATGCCAGATCTGGGGCACTAGATTTATGAAAGAAGGAGCTGAAATGGACTGTCCTTCGCAAACTGTACACCTGTGCTTATTGAAGTGTATCCTTGGGGTAAAGCGCACCACTCCTATTTGGTTTGTACTGCGCGAGTGTGGGCATGAACCTTTACAGTTCTATTGGTTTCGTGCAGCAGTTAGGTTCTACAATGCTTTACTGCGCAGCAACAGCACTACACTCAGTAAGGTACTGCAAGCAGATGTTGAAATGAGCAGTCTTTCCCATAAATGCTGGACCTCAGAATTTTTGGCTGCCTGCACAGGCTTGGACAGGTGCAACGTGTTTACTCATTGTGTTCGGTCAGGGCAGCCTATAGTCATGAGGGAGTTTGTTGTTGATCTGAGAAAAAGGCTGCGAGGTGTGTGGAATGCTGATGCCTTGGTAGAACATGGTGACCACACGAACAAATTAGCCAAGTATCATCACTGGATGGCACTTCCTTTGAGACCCTTGTCTGTTCATGGTGCGCCCTTTTCTGTCCCCAGGTATTTGCATCTTGATTTAGGCAAGCGCACACTGAGAAACATAGCACGCTTTCGTTTACATGCTCACACTTTAAGAGTTGAGACATCACTTTGGCAGGAGCACACATCTGCTTGTGATCGGTGTGACCAAGGAGGACTCCAAGATGAAAAGCATGCCGTGTTCCTTTGTTCTTGCGCTTCTGTGTGTTCTCTTCGAAGAACTTATGCACAGCTATTTTCTGATTTCCCCTCTCACAGAATTTTACTGGACGAATCAGGCACTTTCTACTATTCTCAAGCTAGCTCTGAGGATGCTATTCATTTCTTGCAGAAGCAAACTAATGAGACTTATCGTTTTATTTCCGATCTCATGGATATTTTTTGTGCAGTTGGAACAGTTGAGCAGACCGAGCAGCCAAACTACCTGGCTGAAGGTCAAACCCCATTGTAACTCATTGTAACTCATTACCACATGTAGATAAGAAAATCAGCAATGCCTTTAGGAACATGTCCTGTATATCCACACCCATGAAGCGAACCATCTTACAATATCGCACTGGCACCCTCTATAACCAAAAACATGCGGTTCGCTTCAAAAACCCACTAACCCACTATGCCCTCTCCCAGGCTGTCATCAATTAGACAGCGCACTCCACAAGCTTTCAGGCTGCCAAAATCATACCATCTCCGGCATGAAGACTGAACGCCACAATGTTGCTGGAAGAATGATAATCAAAGCTCTTAGCAAAAGCCCTTGGGGAGCAGGTTTGGTTAACATGGACATTGGGAGTGGTGATAGGTTGGCCCAGCACAACCTTCAAATCCCTGCACATGCATCAAACATAATTATACCCCCTTACCTCTTTCCAAGAAAAAATTCTAAGAGGTCTAGACTCACCTCCAGCCGTCCTGATGCTATACTGATTAATCCCTATAAAGCCAAACCCACTCCTTCTGCTCCTCTACCTTCTGCTCACACCATCATGCGTTACGCAGCAGACACAACCCCACACTGAGGGCCACAACAGCCAACCGCACGAGGCAACCCCACCAATTGAATGTGAATTAGCAGCATGTGCACTTGATTGAAATCAAGTACTGTGAAGACACGAGGCCTGGACAGCAGTTGGAGGCGGCACAGCGGCACCATGCAGACCTCTGCAAACTCATTCATGCGAAAGTTGTGACTCTCCACACCATCCTTTTGGGTGTCGGTGGGACCTGCTATACTGAGCACACCCTTAACCAGTTTAAACAACTGGGACTTGACCACTAACGCGCCAATAAACTTGCTCGCAAACTTCATGCCCATTCTGTCATGTATGCCAACAAGCTTGTTACCACTAGGCGTGCTATTGAAAGCAAGAATACTTTTTGCAGCCACGTTATGGAGCCGGGTGCTTCCAATAACCCTCCAGATCCCCATTAGGATATTCTTTTGTAGCTCCATGGTGGAGGGGATTCAAGGCTCTTCTGAGCCAATGCCAGTGTGTCCCCTTTTCCTTAACTAATGTAGGGAGAGTTTCCTCTGCCTTCGTAGCTTTTCCTTTTTCCATTGTCCTTTCCTCCTGGTTCCTCCAGTGTTCTGCCCTGGTGGTGCCGCTCCAGCTTATAGTTCAGCTGCTGGGGAAGGATGGTGTTGGTTCTGAGGGGTGAGGGGCTGGTGTGCTCTGATAGGTATACCTGGCACGAGGTCAAGTACAACAGAAATAGATCCAAAACACAATGGATGATGAAAAAAAGGTTAGATAAGAGATTCACCCAATTAAAAAACACCACTTGAATGCAGGTAAAACCTCTTAAACCAGACTCTGACGATGATTCAGCTTGCATGACACTAATTGGAGCGTCAAAATCACCCTACAGCAGTTCAGAAACGCCACATTGCTTGCAGGTTGATAATGAAAGCTCTATGTGTGTTGTGTGTGTGTGAAAGTGTACATGCGTGCTTAATTTTATACATGTGATATCTTCTTTTTAACAACTTGTTTTTCCCAATCGATCCTGAACTTTTCAGACGGGCAACCGAGGCGACATCGTGAATTCAGGCAACGTACTTCATTGTCCCAAAATATAAATACAGTTTTATAAAAGTCCGCTACAATGGATTTCAAGTGTCCCTCCTGTTGAAATACATCGAAGACCGTAGGGCAGCATGGTCTCACAAAGAAAGCGCGGTGAAGTTGGGAATGCGGCAGAAAAACTAAGGGTGAGACACACACATACGCGCGCGCACGCACACACACACACACACACACACACACACACACACACACACACACACACACACACACACACACACACACACACACACACACACACATACACACACACACACACACACACACACACACACACACACACACACACACACACACACACACACACACACAAACACACACACACACACACGCACACACGCACGCACGCATACACACATTATGCAAAAAGAGAAGATCCCGCTCTATTGAGGCTCCGTACCTTGAGACCCATTGATAGGTGTAGCCTCATCTGGCACAGAGATGGCCTTCTTGTTACTTGCCATTGTCTGTACTGCTACTTATATGCATGGAAAAGCCACAAACGTGCTTATTATTGCAAGCAAACATTAATTCTCACAACACTCGTTCGTGTAAGCTGGCAGTGCTCATCACATGGTTTCAGTTGCAGCATGGATGAGCCACAAACCTTTGTCATCCAATGCTGACCAAAATTCTGCATGTCCTCACATTGGTCCTCACCTGCAGCAAGCCCTCATCGCACGGCTCCAGCTGCAACCTGGGGCTGGGGAGCTCAACACCGGGCTGCTGCGAGCAATCAGCTTGGTGAATGGCTTCCTGTTCTCTGGCAACGAAGACGTGCAATCCTTCCAGGCACTTAAGGAGAATGTGAGGACGGCCATGTTGGTAAAGGTGGGTTATGTCAGTGAATGTCTCAGTCATGCATCCGTGACACAACCCATGAAATTAAACGAAGGCTGTGTCTATCAAACTGGGGAGGCATGCTCCCAGCCTGTCGAGCATGCAGGAAACCTTCCTAACCTAGGTTTCAGGAGCTTGTTAGCATAAATGCTGTGAGGCACGTGTGTGTGTGTGTGTGTGCATGCGCCTCATGTCTATTTGCTTTGTCCCCTGGACACCTGCCTGGCGTTGTCAGCACGCTTGCTCAATCATGCCACCTACTCTCGTAGATCACGGTTTGATGGCTTTGTGGCTGCACCCTGCCTCGCAAACAGCAGCACCCTTGGACATGCACCTAACCTCTGTGTGCTTCCTGCAACCTCTGTGTGCTTCCTGCCTGTTGTGGGCACATTTTGCAACCCCTGTGTGCTTCCTGCCTGTTGTGGGCACATTTTGCAACCCCTGTGTGCTTCCTGCCTGTATGGCACAACTCCTGTATGCTTGCAGCTTGAATGGCACCTTTAGAACGTGGCAGCCTCGCGTGGTGGCTGACAGATTTCCTGCTGGAAGCCTCAAGGATAGGGTTGAACAATGCCATATGCATGCGCCATGTAATTTGCGGTTGCCTGCAAAACAGGTTGAGTGTTTGTGTGCATGTGTTCGGAGTTGGCCATCCCTGCTCGCAAACCCTGTGTGGCATCATGTGCAAGCAGCAGCTCTACGGTACTCGCACCGCTTGTCACACACTTCATGTCGCACACAGCATGTCACACACTCTGTCACGTGTCATGTGACAGACCCCATGTTACACACATCTTGCCACACACTGCAAGAGTGCAGGCAGCGCCGCAGCAGAGCACAAATTTCATGTCACACACTTTGTGTCACCCAAATTTGCATGTGTGTGTAGGCAGTGCCACAGCAGAGCACGAAAGCCCTGAGCCCATCTGCCACCAGTGACGGCCAGCCAAGGTCACAGAGTGCGCTCGGCGGCAGTCGCGCGTTTGATGGTCCCAATGGCAGCACCCCGCTGTTCAAGCTAAACAGGAGCGCTAGCCTCAGGCAAGTCCTTGTGCTTATGCCTATCTACAACACTCCAAGCGCGCACGCACAAGCACACACACACACACACACACACCTCTGTAGGGCTCAGACCACGGTGCCAGGGATACAACGCTCAATGCACCTACAGCAGTTGCAGCAGCAGCAGCAGCAGCAGCAGCAGTGGCAGCGCCCGAACAGCTCACCCCCAAGGCACCACACACAGCAGCTCCTACACCCAAGGCAAGCAGGCATGCCCCAATTACAAGGGCGCCCCGCCAAGCAGCGGCAACAGAAAAGAAGGGGTCAGCGTGCGGCAGGTGCCAGCACTGAAGCATGGGGCATGCAGACGGCACCGGTGAGGAGAGAGGAGAGACCGATGACAAGATGAAATGATATGGACCGGATGTTGATCTCGCAGGTCCAAATGCAAGCAGGCAATGCAGTTGCGATGGGTCATGCATGCGAAGCTTCACAAACGTGAAGCATTCTGCATCCAAAGTTAGCACATACAAAGTGCAATTGGCAGGTAGCTCCCTGTGTGAACAGAGGTGTGAAAGATTGATACATGTGTAGGTCGCAAATGTAGAGTGCAACTAACAGGCAGCTCAAACTGCACCATTGCATTGCACATTACTAGGGGAGCCAGTTGCAAGGTTAACAAAAAAAAGGTTTAATTGGATCACACAGTTTTTGACTCTTCAGGTGAACCCTTTACATAATAATTAGCACAAAGAGTGATACCATTGTGTCAGGGAAAGAGGCCAGCATATTATATGCATACATACATATATACGTACGTATATACATATATGTACATGTTTATATATGTATATATACATGTATGTATGTATGTATTGTTTTTGGGTGTTTTTCAATGCATATGTAGGCATATGTGGAATTCTTTTACTCACGTGGTTGCCTTTGCAGCACCAACAGCCACCGCAAGCTGGTGCAGAGGAAACATTGTCGACGTCACAAATAGAGGCGGAGCTGAATAGGATGTACGCATATGGCTCAAAGGTGTGCAAGGGGTGTACGGGCCGCTGTAAGTTTCAGTTGTGCATTGCATTTGCTCACATTTCCCATGTGCACTCTTGGTGTGGAAATGCTGTATAGCATTTCACACACAAGTTACGCTTTGCCCTCTGTCGCCTGCCTTGTGTGCAGAAAGGCACGCATCATCATAAAAAAGTCGTCAGCTTCATGATGCCTATGCCAGATATTTGGCATTTATCATTGTACTCGCCTGCAAGTCGACCAAATGCACAAGTGTCTGTGGGTGTATGTTTGTCAGGCTGTACCTACATGTTAAGAGGGTATGCATGTGCTATCAGTTCAACCTTGTGATACACTCATGGGAGGTTTCGCTCCCAGCATGTGCGCACCTGAAATGCCCAAGACTTGAAGCATTCATTTCTTTTGTTGTTGAAGTGCCAGCTTCTTCCTCCCTCTGGTTTTGTAAGCACTCCCTTGCCAACCACGGAGAATTGTACCCACTCATATCCCTTCATTGAGAAGAATATTGGTTAGCAACACGTCAAGCAGTTACGCCCTGTGGCAACCTGAGTTGTGCTCTCTGTGGAAACCTGTCTTGCAGAGGGCATCTACAGGCATGGACTGGACAATGCCACCCTCCTTGCTGCACACCAAAGCCTTTGCCATGAACATCAACAATGATGCGGGAGAGATGGTCAAAATGCAGGTGGGTGTGTGGTTGGGGGGGGGGGGGGGGGCGCGCTAGGGCCCAGTAGTCAAAAATTGCCTACAGTCTCTTGTACCTTGGACACAAAATGAACCGAGGTCGTGGGTTTGTGGTGAAGGAAGTAGACTTGTCTACTTCCTTCACCAGGCAGCCTTTTGGGGCACGCCTGTCAGCATATTTCTCCATCTTAATGCGGCGCACCTTTTTTGTGCAAGCACTGTCTGAGATGGGTGCCCCTAGCAGAAACAGCAGGTTGCAGGCAAGCTGAGTGAGTGCATTTGCAACCTTGCATGTCTGCCGCAGGATGTGCTTGCAAACAAGGCAGAAGCCCTTCGGCAGCAAGAGCGGCGGAGGCGCCAGCAAGAGCAATTGCAGCAGTACAACGAGCAGATGGCTGAGGTCATGGCCAAGCGCCGGGAGGAAGCAGCCTGCAAACAGGTGCGGTCTTGAGCTAGAATATTCAACTATCAGCAAGAAGTCTTGGCCAAGCGCCGAAAGGAAGCTGCCCGGAGGTGGGTGAGGTTTGGAAGCAGCTGAGTTTGAAAAGCAGGTGTGGTGACCAGAATGTTGTGTGATCAGATGGCTGAGCTCGTGGCCAAGCACTGGAAAGAAGCTGCATGGAGGCGGGTGAGGCTCGGAAGCAGGTGTGATGACAAAAATATTGGATGGACAACTGGATTTAATTTTATTATGGCCAAGCGCCGGGAGCAAAAAGCCTGGAGATGGTTGAGGCTGCGCTACCCAGCGCAAGGGTACCTTAATCTTGATGCTTCACTGTGGTTTCTTAGGTTGGGAAGACACGCACAAGCCTTTGCTTGTTAGCTCGCAAAAGCCACTCGGCAGGGCTCATATTGCATGCTTGATGCAGGGATGATATTGCATGCTTGTGCGTAGGCATGGTCTGACGGTACTTATGCACATGATATGGCATGCTTGAATAAATGATCAGGGGGGGTCAACTGGCCTAGATTGCCGGACATGCCCTTTCTTGTTTGTTTATCTTTATTTTTTGTTGCTTTTCTCAAATCTAGGCATGCCAACTATTTTAATTGCATGAAATATCATGTCCACCAAAATGATGAAAATCAGAGGAATCCAGACCACTTTCCCAGGCTCAAATCACCCCAAAAGGGCTCACAGATGCACCCTGGGTCCTATTTCCACACCCAGAACTATGTTTCTTTAACCTTCGTATTTTATGCAGGGCTGTGAAAACACGCCGTCTTTGAAAAATCAGACCGTCTAAACGGTTCGATGACGGTTTGTTTTGGTCAAAATCGTCAAAAGACGCTTTCAGGAAACTGACGGCGGCAATCGACCAGTTCGGTAGCACCGTCAGGCTCAGCTAAGCCACTCGTTGCTTGCATGCTGCAGCTGCGGTTCATCAGCACTAGTGAGTACTCGTTGCTTGCAACGATGCACAAAAACACAAAATATAATTGCTCTCGAGCATCATGCAAGTGCGAACAGGTGCCAAACGTGCAAGGAATGCTCCGAGGGGTACTAGCATGCCCACCCCAAGAGGTCTGATGGCCCCCCCCCTACAGGCCTCAACACAGGGTTGCTTGGAAATAGGAAAGGCAAGAAGAATGCCTGGGTTTGGCAGCAGTATGTGCAGAAGCAGGTGAAGCAGCTGCAGGCCAGCAACAGCAGCAGTGCAGGACAGCTGCAGAGCAGTGCAGGACAGCAGCAGAGCAGCGAGCCAATGGAGGTGGAGAGGAGTGGCTGAGTAATGGGGGGTGGGCTGGAGGGTTCAGATTTGGTTTGAGGCAGCAGGATTTGAGGCAGCAGGTCCAAGGCAGCTCTGCAGTCATCTGAGTGGGGGAATGGGGTCCCATCATGGGACTGGGGGAAGGGCTGGAGGGTCCAGTTCTGGTAAGGCAGGAACTGTGAGGCAGTAGTGCCAGGCAGTTATGCAGTCAGTTGGCACTTAGTTCATTTTAAATTTCATCTATTCTTGGAGTTATGGCACACTCCAAGTGCCAATTTTGTTTCTGCAGCAGATTGCTGGACCGAACCGTCCACCGAACCGTTTTGTACCGTTTAGACGGTTTGGAATTTAAAACGTACCGTTCCGTAAAATCGTACACCGAACCGTTAACCGTACTTTCGCAGCCCTGATTCTATGCTAACATCCTGCATACTCAAAAAAAGGAAAGAAGGAAGTAAAGATTGACCTATATATATGTGGCGCCCGGTGTGCCAGATTTCTTTTTGAGGGAAATGGTTGAAACTTAGTGTTTCGTCAACTTTTGGTTTATTTCACTCCATTTCCTATGCAATGGTATTCCTTTGTTACAAGGATTCCGAATCAATATAAAAAATCACCCAATTCAGTGCAATAGGTGGTCCAGAATGGAGACGTGGTAGTAAAAACCAGGGTTCACGCCAAGGCTAATGAAGCATGCGCACCCCAACTGCCTGCTTACAAACTCTAGTGCTACATAAAGTTTGTGATACCAGAGGAACCTGAGCATGAAAACTTTCAGTCAGGGCGCACTTATGCAGGGAGCATGCAAAGAACACCTTTTTCCCTGCCTCAATAACCCTCTCTGGGCAATGATATTGCATGCTCGTACATGGGGCACAATCTGACGGTTCTCATGCACATGGTACTGCATGCTTATGAATACGACAAGACTGCATGCCTGTGCATATGATACTGTATGCTCGTGCTTGTGCTGTCTGCATGCATGTGCATATTTTTATGGTGCTCCCAGACAGGCAAGCAAGCCCTGCAATCTGTGTGGTCTACACTGCAGCTTTGTGTGTCTTCAATATTGCATGCCTGTACATGTGACACTGCATGCCCGTGCATATGATACTGTGTGCCTTGCAAGTGCCACTGCATGCTTGAAAATCGATTTTTTTGTCAGGTGCTTCCAGGCAGGCAAGCAGCCCTGCATCCAAGCGTTCCACATTGCAGCCATGGTTTCTGCATGGCTGCAGCATTTTTTTGCAATTCCAGAGCATGATGTCAGCGATTTTGTGTTCCTGCAAACGCTTTTGAGGACTAGGCAGCCTGGCATCATGGACAATTAACAGATCAATTGTGCAAATTGCTGTGGTGGCAGGAAATGGGGCGGTATATGGATAGTCTCATTGCTGATAACAAGAGCAAAGAGGCGCAAGAGAAGCGGCAGAAGGAGGAGCACCAAGCAGCAATGAATGCTCTGTACACCTCTCAGGTGAGTTGCTTGCATACCTCTTAGGTGCGTGTAAACTTGTCAAACAAGTCGCTCTGTACACATCTCAGTGAGCTGCTCTTTCCACCCCTAGGATGAGAGCACATCACTCTGGTGAGTTTGGAGCACTTCCTAATCAACAGGGAGCTTTGTTCACATCCGGTTCTTCACTTGTGACAGAGCACATGCAACTGCGTAATGTGAGCATATGTAACTGCTTCACTTGCGCCAGAGTACATGTAACTGCGTAATGTGAGCATATGTAACTGCTTCACTTGTGTCAGAGCACATGTAACTGCGTTAGACCTTGCATAGCTCCAAGTCTTGCAACCTCTCTCGGGTGGTTGCGTAGGTGTTCAGCATAACTCACACCTTGTGTCCCACAAACGCCATGGCATGCATAACAAGGTGAAACCTTGGGCACCTTTCACAGATGCATCATTTGGGGTGGCAATCTGCATCTTTGCGGCTTTGGTATGATCATTTAAATGATGCTGTTGCAGCGTCCCTGAACCAAAGGTCAAAGGACAACTGTACCTTTCCCACATTCTTATGGCAATACTGTGCACATCGACCGTAATTCATCGTCATGCCGACATGCTCTGTTGGGCGACAAATGCATTGCTTTTATGCATGCAGCTGAGAGAGAGGGCAGCCTTGCAGCAGGCGGAGGATTTGCAGCTCAAACGGGAGGTGGCATTGGAGAGAATGAGGAACGCAGAATTAGAGCGTCAGGACAAGGAATTCAGGGTAAGTGGACGAAAGAGAAACACTGTGCTTCAACTACCATGACCTGAAAAGAATGCAAATTTAGAAAGGGCCTTGCATGTGACTGAGCAGGTTAGGCATTCAAAACGTCCTTAAGGTTATATCAAATAGATGGTGTTTGGACCAGACATATTTCCAGTTGCTGAAGCATCTTCCTATCTTGAGACACTATTTTGGAATTGTACTCAACATCCATCAGCCTCCCCTTAGGAGGCACCCGTCACAGGACCAAGAGTTAAATCATTCCCGATGAGCATCCCTTGGGAGCAATACTCAGAAATCTTGCATCAACACTTGTGCTTCTAGCCCGTTCAAACAGCCAGGAACTTGGACATCATTCGTGTTCACTCATCAACTACGCTGCCAACATCGGCATCTTGTCACAGACCCTGGACATGAGACATTAAATAACACAACGCACGAGTCAGCTTCCATAATCCAGCAACTGGCACGAATGGGGTACTAGAGAGATTCCAATATGGGGTGAATCAGGCTTGAATGCTTATCTAAATACACGACACACCAATCAGCTTCCATGTGCCAGCAACTGACGCAAATGAGGTGGCACAAGCAGGACAAGGTTTGTTGAATGCTTTGCTGCCGTGACGGACAAGGAGGGCAAATCCAAAGACATGAAGCTTTTCAGCTTGTTGGCCATGCGCATGCATTGTTCATGGGGAATGGTTGTCACCTGACGAATACAAAGCGTTGTGCCCTGCTAATGACGTGTGCAGGAACGGCAAGCAATACTGAACCGAGAGAAGAATGAGGCTATGAAGAGGCACATGGATGAGGTGCTGCGGCAACAAGCACGAGAGCGGGCAAGGGAGGTAGAGGAGGAGCGCAAGGCCACCAAGGAGTACATGCAGGTAGGCTTTGGGCACTGTGAAGCTTTTTTCTGGTGTCTGTCATGGTTGGACACAAAAGAGTATGGCTTGAGTATGAGCTAGAAGGTCAGAGGCTGTACCCACGTGTCAGCTGCTCCACGAGCACTTGTCTACTGAAGCAGCTCAGGGGGTGGGAAGTGAGTGCAGGCACAGGTTACAGATGACAGGTTCTAGAAGCAAAAGGCCTCCAGTCAAAACAAATTATTACAAGCCTAGGGGGAGGGAAGCGCAGGCAGAGTTGGTGCTCGCTTGCGCAAGGAATGCCGTGCTGCTTTGCTGTGCACATTATGGCATTTCTTATGCGTCATGGCATTCCTTGTCTTCATCAGCCATGCATGTTTTGTTTCGCATGTTTTTGCGCCTCAAAGCATGTGCACATCTTGGCATTGCTGTGCCTTGAACCTTGAGATGGCAATGACACACTTGGTAGTATTAGGATGGATTACAGTTGAAGCGGCACTGCATTGTACAAATGTGCATTTTTGGGAAGGAGGTGGCATGGCACTTGACTGACCGCCATTGGATGCAACTTGGTTCAGGAACTGTGGATCAGCACTTCCTGGTTGCTTCTGTAGTAACAACTCGGTGCGAAGCTCGTTTCACACATATGCCTTACACACTGGTGAAATGCAGGAAATGGACAGGCAAGAATATGCTCGGCAGATGATCTACAAGGGCCGGCAAGACAAGCTCAAGGCTCTCTTTGAAAGGGCAGGGGGCAAGGCACTTCAGGCGAACCTGGAGGAAAAGGTGGGTGTGGGTGTGGGTGTGGGTGTGCGTGTGTGTGTGGTCTCATGACGTGCTTGTTACGATGTTGCTGGCCAAGCATGTAGCTACCAACCCACTTGCACATGTGCTATGCAGGCTAAGAAGGATGAAGCGGACATGATTCGTGCTCAAGCGCTGTTTGAAGCTCAGGAGAAGGAGAAGGAGCGGCTAAGGAAGATGAGACAAGAAGATATGGACAGGGAGCGGAAGGCCACCATCACACGCCAGGTTCGTGGCACATACACTGCCTCCTACACAGGACTGTCTCTTACACTATCTCCTGCTCTGTCTCCTGTGCAGGAGTGTCCCCTACATGGTTTAATGCATAGTTTGAAGCTGTAGATGTAAGCAGGAATGGGGCTCAGAGGAAGCATGTACACGCTAAGCACAAACTATACATTGGCACTCATGCACACACATGTTGGACATGTTCTAGCAACCTGCCTTGGAACTCCAAGCTTTATGGAAGCCAGACCTCTGGCTCAGAGAGAGGTTCCAAGAAAAAGGAGACCGTTGCAAGAACCCATGGTTACGCAGGGTGTGCAAAGACCTGAGCTGCGCAGCAGAGGATGCTCTATGCAAACAATCTCGTGGTTTGGTTTGTTGCTCCTGCCTGCGTCATCATTCATGTGGATAGTAGATCTAACTGCTTTGCCCTGTGCTCTTCTTTTGCCTTAAAAGCAAAACAACCATCATCTCACATATCTTTACAGGTTGTATGGAAGAGCATAAACTTTGTCGATGGCTTATACTACCCACACACCCACCAGCACTCACCATACATGAACTCCTATGCGGTATTGCAGCTTGCAGAGAAGGAGGCAGCCATGCAGGCACAAGCACAAGAGCTACGGCAGCTCAAAGAGAAGATTGATGCAGAACAGGTATGGGACCAGTTCTGTAACCTTGCACTTTTGGTACTGCTTTCTTTGTTTTTGTACCGGTCAGAAATAAAAGTTCACTTTTCACGCAGATGCTGTGTGCACATTGACAAGGCTCAGAAAACCTAGCCTGCAGCATGCAAAGGCTTATATGCTCATTATTTTGGGCCTTGAGCTACTTCCATGTTTAGCTCTACATACAATCCCATGTACATGCTTGCACACGCACACGCGTGCGCGCACACACACACACACACACACACACACACACACACGCACACACCACACACACACACGTGTGCATTGCTTAAAGGCTGCTGATAATGAAGCTGCCAAGGCAGCCAAGGCAGCTCAGCGCGAGCGCCAAGCTAAGGAGCGAGAAGCTATGAAGCAGGCCGTCATGGAGGAGAACATGCGGTGGGTTCTGCTGTTATTCCTGGTTCAGAGACTCCTTTAGGCCTGCAAGAGTTCTAGTCCTACTCATTTCAGGCAAGATTTATTGATGAGCTTCCAAGACAAGACAAGACAAGACATGGTATGCACAATCAGAAAGCCATGTGATGAATCCATTGTCTACCTGTTGCGTTCACATCTGCGACAAACTTTTGTGGGTTCTGTGTTTGCAAGTCGGCTCCTTTCTTTGGTGTCTCAACTGGATTTCTTTGGTGTCTCTGGTGTCTCAACTGGACTTCTTTGGTGTCTCTGGTGTCTCAACTGGACTTCCTTGGTGTCTCTGGTGTCTCAACTGGACTTCTTTGGTGTCTCAACTGGACTGCGCTTCTTATGGTACATGATTGCAGGAGGTATTACCTGCACAACGAACCAATGAGCGACAGAGAAAAGGGAGTGCACAGAAAGGTCCTGGACTTGGAGGAGCGCGGCTTTGCGTCCCTGACGCTGCCCAAGCACAACCCTAGATGCCTGCTCAAGAGCCAGTAATGCATTGCTCGATTGACACAAGTTATCCTGCGTCCATGAGAAGAGATTTTACAGAAGACAGTGTACATTCCTCACGCCAGTGGCTCTTGAAGGATCTCCTTGTATCGAAAGTGATGCTCTTGGAGCCTGGGGCTCTCTCCTTCATCTAACACGACATTATGTCACATTATTATTCATGCAGTACAGCATGAACATTTTGAAGGAGCAACTCTTATGTTGCCTTTCAGGAAATGTGTTGCTGTTGTCAAATTGATATCTGCATGCTGTTCTTGTCAGTCTTGAGCATTGGTCTCTGCTCTCTCTATTGAAAAAAAATAAAAGTCTACGCAGGCCTGAGCCGTGTGCATCAAGGGAAGGTTCCCTAACTAGCAGGCTAGCAAGGACCTCACCAAAGGGCCCTCAAACCTACGTTAGACACAGCTAGCCTCAGTGAGAGCCAGAAACAGAGCTAATTGGGATCTGGAGGGTTGTCCGCCGTGCTCCTGGACGTCCGGACTCTCCTTCTCCCATTCTCCACCGCCACACGCCCAGCAAACTCCCCCCCAGAAGCCCCTTGAAAATGAAGGAAGGGAAGGGAAGGGTTACATAGCTGTACCTGCCTGCGGGGGCAGCATAGCTGAAGCAAAACGTGCTTGCAACCAAACCAGTCCAAACTAAAAAGCAAAATGAGCTAGAAGCTCAGTCACAGTATTTCAGGCAAGCAGACACGAACTTGGCTAATCCTAGGACATCAGCCTGATTCATGAAGTCTCTTAAGGCGTGATGCACTGCTTGGGGGTGCAGAGCTAAACAGATGCTGGAATTGAGTGTGCAGTTCTGATATAGGATAGGATAGGATAGGGTTACATAGCTGATATATCCTGAGATGGGCAATCCAGGATAGCATGCTCTTTGTCTTGTACGGTGTGCCAGTCGCATTTGTTGCAAATTCTAAGCTCGCATGGGCACCTATTTCCATGATGCCGTTGGGTTTCTACTCGAAGGTTGTGACCGGAAAGGCGTAAGCATGAAATACTGCGAACTAGTTTATGAGGAATATCTTGTCGTAGGTAGAGAGGTAGCAATGGCTTTTTGTTTCTCTTCTTTTCATCCCACCAGCCTGGTGTAGAGCCCAATGGAATGCCAAAGTGTGTGTGGCACGTCCTCATGATTCTACTGGAAGCATGGGCCTTGAAAATGAAGAGCATGTCTGGTGTTAATGACGGCTGTCATTTTTTGGATAGAATGGCAACTAAGCTTGAATGCTAGTTATAGCTTTATGTTTGGTTAGGCCCAGAATGACGAGAGGTTTGATTGTGTACTCATTGTAAATGGTGCCAGCCACACCAATGAAGTTATAGGAAAAAGAAGGCGTCCGGTCAAAACGGTTGACTGCTAGCCTGCTCATAAAAAAGCAATAGTGTCATGTAGAAAAGAAGAAAGCTTGGTATTGCTTTGATTTAAGGTTTATAAGGATAAGGCCTTCAGTCAAGAAGTGCGACTGCTAGCCTGCTCATAAAAGGCAATCAATTCATGAAGGAAATAATTTGATTTAATAAAGAAGAGATATGATAAGACTGTACATGGTGAATGCTAGGGACGTAGGGAGCCACGCTATTGGAAGAGAGAGATAAAGAGAGGAGAGGACCAGAAAATAGGGAAGCATATTTAAGCCGAAGAGAACAAACATGGGGATGAGTGCATTTGAAAAGAACGTGTTGATCATCCTGCACATCACCTTGGGCATCACATAGATCACGGGCAGGGGAAACAGCATCATCCCATGAGGCCTGCTCGACTTTCAAGGTATGGACACGAAGGAAAAATCGAGCCAGACTGCAGACAATGTGTTTGGGTAAATCCAAGTAGAAATATTTGGGCAGAATTTAAGGAAAATATGTAACGTCCAGCCACACCAATTAAGATGATGCGCAGTCACCATGTTATTTCTGTTTGGATTTCTTGAGCCTCAGGATTTTAGTCTGGTTATAGTATGAGCATGTTGAGCTGTTGCAGTGTTGAAAGTGATGAAGGGGTTGGTGTCTGGATAAAATTTCAGTTTAACAAGATGAATGTCCCTGTCTTGAGGAGGGATCTTGGAAGGATCAAAATGAGATTGTCTGCCTGGGATAGAGCGCACAAAGATAGCATCAGGGCGGCTTTGGTGCCGAGCAGAGGAGCCAGTACCATTAGGGAAAACCCAGTCTGGAATAGCACGTGATATGTTTTCAGGGACTTGTATGCCCTGATCCAGGAGTTTCTCCTTACGGCAGGCATCCACACCAATAAGGAATGAGCCGAACCTGCCTAATATATCAGCAGCTTCCCATTTGGGATGCCATTCCACATTGATCATTTTACAATCTTCAGAGAAGCTGATCCTTTCCGCTTTTTGGGAGTCTGATAGAGAGGCGCATGCAGGGCAGTCCCAGTGCTCATTTGGTTTGCTCAGTGCCCGGTCATTCTGGGAGCATGCTTTGACATCTATGAGGCAGCCCCAATGGTACGTGCGGTGGCAGGTATCACAGGTGGGCATATTGTCGTAGCATTGAGATTCATGGGTGTGTTCTTTGCTCACAGGGCTCAGCAGCGGAGGCTCCAGCAGAGTTGGCAGCACGGGTCTTCTTTAATCCTTCTAGATACATGCTTTGAATAGGCTATTTTCAGCCCATCATTTTGGAAAAAGGGTAAGGCCCACTTTTTAATTGTTACAGGATATTATTGGACTTTGTATTGAGTTTGCTGCTTCTCTTGAGAGGATCTCTTGGATTTCCGTACATGTTGCTAGCCCAAGATTTTTAGGATGACATGGTTACTGCGGAATATGGTGTTGCTGACTTGTTCTGCGCTTAATGCAGAGCCTTATTCTGTTTATAATTCCAGAGCCACTTC
Source organism: Dunaliella primolecta (assembly GCA_914767535.2). Lineage (NCBI taxonomy): Eukaryota > Viridiplantae > Chlorophyta > Chlorophyceae > Chlamydomonadales > Dunaliellaceae > Dunaliella > Dunaliella primolecta. Next base: position 4,924,386 of record OU611762.1, read on the forward strand.
GCAACACCAGTGCCTGGTGTGTTCATGAGGTGTGTTCATGAAGTGTGTTCATGAGGTCAACACTTATAATGATAATATCACATTGCCATGTTGGCATGATATCTGTCTGGGGGTTGGTAGGTTGGAAGTCCAAGGTGACATTCAATCACGAGTCAAGAAGTTCTTGCGAATCAGGATAGAAAAGAAAAGAAAAACTACGTAGGCAGAGGAAGCTCTCAATACATCAATTACCTACCTACATCACATTTTTGGTTTGATTTGGTTACAGGCACCTTTTGCTTCAGCTAAGCTACCCTTGTAGGCAGGTACAGCTATGTAACCCTATCCTATCCTATCCTACATCAATTAAGGAAAAGGAGACACATTGGCTCAAAAGAGCCATGAGTCCCCTCCACCACTACACCTGGTGGATACTTCTTCTAGTCTTCTAATTAGACGTAAAGATGCAACCTTTTTGCTGCATCAAGTAAGTTCTCAGGTTTTTTTCCTTCATCAGCGAATATAGCGATGTAATCTAACCTGACCTTAATCAGCGAGACACAGCTTTTTTCCTTCATGAATTAATCGCTTTTTATGAGCAGGCTAGCAGTCGCAATTCTTGACTGAAGGCCTTATCCTTGTAAACCTTGTAATCAGCGAGACACAGCTTTTTTGTGTGTGTCTATCCTTGCCAATCCACAGTGTGGATTTATTTCTGGCTGGCTGAAACCAGCCACAAGCCGATCAGCCAGATGACCTGGCTGAAGGTAGCCCCCATTGTAACCATTTTTGATTAGGAAACCTTTCTTTTGTTTCCTAATGCACACACAGCCAGGCCCGGCATCCATTTCCTTTTCTTCGCTTTCCTTTTACCTCAAGACCCTCACTAGTTGTTTCCCGTCAGCTCCTAGCTCAATTTAGGCTGGGCCTGTGAGCCTCAAAGGTGAGGCTCTAGCTTGCTAGTTAGGAAACTTATCTTCATGCATGCAGCCGGACTTGGCTTGCATAGTTTTTTGTTTCTCTTCTTTACCTCCACTGAGAAAATAACTTGTTTTTGGTTGAACCTGGCAAAATTGTTGGGGCTATCCACAATGCGAAAACCATATCCTAGCTTCTTGTCGAGTTATTCAATAGAAGGCGACCATGCAAGGAAAAAAAGGAAAAAGGAGAGAAGTAACAGGATAAAACTATGCAGGCAGAAAAAAAGGGCATTGCTTCAGCGCTAGCTCCAGAACCTGGCCATGTAAAGTGTTCTTGTTTTCAAAGGCCTAGGAGTGGCTTACACACACTCCATAATCAGTAACATTGTATCTGCTTAAAAAAACGACTTGCCTTCAAGGCAAAAAAACTGTTCGCCCTTTCCCTGGCTGCAACAAATAAAATAGTGCGCATCATATTCTCAGTCGTAATTTTTCAGGTCGCCTTATGATCTTTTAACTCAGAAAACGAGCCCCAAATCGCCAACAGATGGATTGTGAAAGCAATCAACAAAGGCCCCTGTGGTTCACGTCTTGCACGTATGGATGTAGACAGTGCAAACCGTCTGGCCCAGCACATCCTCAACATCCCTGAGCGAACCTTTTTATCTATTCGATTTCAATGTTCCCGATTGGGGTAGGCTCCATTTAAACCACCCCAATGCAAACAAACAAACCTTCCACTTACAGAGGGTTCTATGCAGCATGAAGTTCGTTATGCAGTCCAACACGTCAAGTGCGTTGATAACCAATTCATGCAAAAACATGCAATGAATGTGCTGCTGGAAAACCTGTAATGCATTGCAACTTGAACGATGTCCATCAGTTTCCCAGCTTGTCTATCCAAAAGCTAACTGGCAATGATTGACGGATTATGACAGCGAGCAAGTCAAAGACCCTAGGGCAGATGTGCATCATAAATCAAAGAAGCAAGCAGACACTGAAAGTCAGCAAGCTTATTAGGAAATTCAATGTAAAGAGTGTGAGTCTACAAGTTTTCAAGCAAACTCCTTGCAAACACACCTTTGATCAAATCAAGAACAAAGCGTTGGTGTAGGTCATGTAGATCATGATTATAATGCATGATCATAAGGCATGGGAGCTGTGTTTGAAGCAAGCCATGGTGATTAGTTATTCCTGGCGAGATTTATCAAGAAGTGCATGTACACCTGTCATGGGTAGTAGCAAACCAGCCAAGCATTGCGGCATAGGACCTGTATCAAAACTCAAATACAAGACCAAGCCAAAACAGTGCAAGCATTGGCACTTCAAAAGCAACCAAGGGCAAGGTGCACGATAAATAACTCCATGGGTTTGGGCACGCATCAACAGAAAGAAGAATACACAGAGGGGCTGAAAATGCTTATTGTTACAGAGCCCAGCAAATCCACATGCTTGCCTGTGTATTACAAGGAGGCCTGTGGATTTCAGGATGCTTGCATGAAACGCTTTCCAAATCCAATCAACAAAGGCTGTGAGCTGCTGCTCCTTTTTATGCGCCTCAACGTGAGACATGCTTGACAGATCTCTGTGCTGATTTGTCTGTTGCATCCAGGCTGCAATAGCATGGTACCTTTGCTGCCCACCATTCAGCTTGCTGTGCACCTCTTTTTGCGCCTGCCTTGTGATGCTCCTCACTTCAACAGCCCACATCAGGGCGATCACGAGGTCACTGCAATCAGGCTTCGTTATCACGTCTTGACCTCCAGGGCAAGTCATCCTCCCCCTTGGAATGGCCTAACCCATGAGGGTACTTGGCCCTGCCACAACAGGTCAGCGGGCACTGAGAAGGAAGCGGGGAAGAACCATTGACGACCATGGCAACGACCTGAGAGTAAAACCAATCATATTTCTCATCGAATTGTAACCAAACAACACTATAGCAGGGATCCTATGATGTCGTGATTTTGCATTTCTGTGACTGCAGGCATACAGCCAAAGGCACAACAAAGTGTGCATGCAGCATTTGTGCATAACAACCTGATGTTCCCCTTCAGCACAAAGACACGTGCAAAAAGCAAATGCTTACAGTGAGCCTGGGTTTTAAAAACAACCAAGCAGCTCAGCCACGTGCAAACATGTGCATAGCAAAAAAAAGGAACTTGGAGCTCAACCAAGTTGCCTGTGCCTGCAAGAGCCTGGCTCAAGCACATGTCACAACCAGGCGCCATGACGGAACTGCTACAAAGTAGCTTGAGCAAGGGAGTGCAAGTCCTCAAATGTGGAGTGCAAGTCCTTAAATGGATGCAGCTGCTCAGGATAAGAGCCTGCAACCCAGCACAGGTTAGCATGCAAAAAGTGGTAAACAGTAAATTGGGCTTGTCTCAATTGTTTGGCTCTAAGGATCTGTCATATTTAGGTTGAATTCAGTACCACGACGAACCTGAGCAAATGGTGTTTGGCGCCTCTCAGCAACCAAGAGCAGACCATGCAGGAACTGCAGGTAAAAAGCTCGAGTGGTGGTGAACTCTGAATCTCCTCTTGTGCAGCCTGCAAGGCAGATAGCATGGGAGATCATTGCGTAAGTCCTGCAGCTAATTAATGGCTTAGTACTTCTGAAGCCCGAGGAGACGAGTATGTCCGCAGTATAGATCACGCACGAGAGGAGGCCAGGCAAGGCCAGTCGTGGGTGCTTCAGCTATCAACAGCATAGATACGTGGCTGGTATGAGGACGAAGGGAGGCAGAGCTAACACACTTTTAAAAAATAGCTGTGTCCACAACAACCCAAAAAGGCCGTGTTCATAATAACATGAAATGGCTGCGTTCACTGCAACAAAAAGTGACAGGCTTGGCTCTTTGCTTCGGGTACCTCAGCACCAGTGGTACATGATGGTATCTTCAATTTCCTGGGATTACAACCAAAAGCTGTGCGTGCAAAGGTTTACGAGCTTGACCTTCTCATGCAAACAAAAGGCATGCAGCTAAAGCAGCACCTTCTAAAGCAGCATCAAAAGTGTCCAACAATTGCACTGTAAATCACAGAAGGGGAGCTTGTGCCTGCAAAGGAAAACTGGCTGCTGTATTTTGCAAGCCTGCTTGGCAAGCACGAAAAGATGTTGGAAAACGGAAAAACAGAAGGTAGCTGTAGAATGGCTGTGGACTTGACTGTCAGCACCCTACACTGTTTTGCCTTTTGCGAGCAAATTTGGCTTGAAAGTCTGTTGCCCTCATCATAGCCCAATAACGTATGCAGTCATTAAATCTTTTGTTTTTGGATGTGACTGCTTGGATGTGACTGTTTGGATGTGACTAAGACACAGGCATTTCAAATATTGAATGCAAGATTGTTGGAAGGCAAAAGCGTGTATGCAAACCGTATGCGAAATTTGCTTAAAGGCAGAGAGGCGGCGTCTCACAAAGTGTATGCACCAAAAGCTGAACTGATTACGAACCCAGGTGCACATAGAAGTTAAAGGGAGTGTTAACAGAGGATGAGAGTTTCGTCGATGACACCTTTCATTCCTTTTGACAGCCCGCAAAATCTGCTTGCTCTGCAGCTTGTGGACAGTAGAGGACAGAGGAAGGAAGTGTCATCTACAACAGACCACCAATCAAACCTCCTACCTGTTGACAGCTTGCAGATCTTGCAGGCCCTGCAGGTTGTGCAGCACCCCCTGCGCCCGCAGACGATGCACTCTGTGAAGGTTGTGCAACGGTTGCACTTCCTCAGGATTTGGCCACGTGGCCTGTAAGGCTTCATGAGGTTGACCATAGCCAGCGACCTGAGTGTGGAGATTCGTGTGCGGGATGGCATGACATGAGCAATGTCGCAGAGCTACATTACTGTTTTTTTTTCACTTTTCATTGTTGATCAAGCATTCGCAGTCAAAATTGCATTTCATAGTGGTCATCAAGTCCATCGTCTGCGCTGGCATGCAGGCCCATGGTGCCACACACCTGCCCTTTCTCCAGTGCATGCGGCATATGGCATCTCTGCCTCACCTTGTTTCTCGATGCATGCATGTATCTTAGCTGGCATGACCATCAAGCACTGCTTATTCAGACCTTCCAAGTACTGTGCCTTGGAGAAACCTACCCTACATGAGGTGAGGTTGCCTACTCATACCTGTTTTAGATGCCAGCATCTGCTTCATAGAAAGAGTAAGGTTGTCCTGGCAAATTTACACCACATTCTCAAGGTATTATGGCTACTTCACCTGTCTGCATGCTATATAGATGAGAGACGCTAGAACAAGACGCCTGCCCCACCTTGAAAATATGATGTCAATGTCGCTTGTCCGCACGTGCTTCTCATCCAACAAAGAGGACTCCTTGCAGACTTTCATGAACTGCAAGACGATGGAGTGGTGGCGAGAATGAAAGAGTCCAGCCATTCGACAAATATCAGAAACAGAGAGGCCAGCACTTAGCAGAGATGCTGAAACATAAAGGAAAGGGCTCTGCTGCCATGGCAGATGAACGACTAAGATGGAAGGGACTGTCTAGACTGTCAAGTCGTGTTTTATTCATTGCTGGACAACTAAAAAGGGAATATGGTGGAGAAAAGGAAAGAAAAGAAATATGGAAAAGAGCATGCGTGCTCTTGAAAGGTGAAAGGCACTTACCAAGGTACCGCGCAAACTCGCACTCATACCACACCCAAAGAAAATTTAGTTTTGCAACCAAGCATTAACCACGTATCCAGAGGGGGGTCACCATTTACTGGGCCTGCTGGAGTTTTTTCAGGGCACAATATTTTGATGCAGGTTTTTTTTGTGTGCCTTATTAGGTACAATCCTCATCAAAAGTTCCGGGAAGGGTGCCCCCACGTGCATGTGGCGGTGAGGGAAAAAGTGAGCACTGTATGCTGAGGTAATGGGGTCAACTGGCTCCCACCATGAGACCTGAGCATGCAGGAGTGTGTCCTGCGCCTTCAGATGGCCGGGAGAGGGACTAGGGTTCTTCCGTACCAGATAAAAATGGGGTCAATCATGCTCCCCCATTGTGATTGATCCCCAGGGCCTGTAGAATTAAAATTTTGAACATCATTGGTGAAGGAATGGAGTCAATTCAGAGCTCATGCTGCAACGGGGTGTGCCAAAAATGGCTGAAAATTCACTCTGTTCCCTGATGCCCTTCCTGCACGCTCCTGACATTACAGATGCATTACTTTTAAAACATAAGTAAATCTGGGCCAAAACCGGCACCTAGCTTGCACATTCTGGATATGCAGAATATTGTTTAAAATGTAAATAAAAGAAAGTGACGGTAGGAAGCCAAGGCGCGTCTTATTTGCTGCAGCGACACTAATGATTTATGACACTGATTTATATGAGGTACCAAAATAATTTCATTAATTTGCAAGTTTTTAGGCTTTACGAGGACCGCGAACAAAAATCAAATTTTGCAAACTCCTGCGTTCCCACGTCCCTCTTGCACTGGCTCACTGTTTCTACTCACCCCCTCCCTCCATCTTTCATACGTGGTGTCCTCAGACACCTCCATCGGCTCACTCAGCCTTGCCACCCAACCCCCACGCACGCACCCTGCTCCCTGCCCTGGCTTTGTGCAGCAGCTGCAGCAAGCTCCCTTGTGCCCCTTCACCTGCCTCTGAACCCGCCTTAGACTGGGAGCTGTGGGGTCGATCAACTATTCTTTTGGAGCAGGCTTGCCATGCTTCCCCTCAATGCATGCTACCAGCTGCCCTGCCTTGCTCTCCCCACGCTCTCAGAAGCTGCCACCTCCACGCTGAGTAGCTCCAAATCCTTCAGCCTTGGTGCAGCCCATGTCGAAAGGGGATCCCTGCCCCTTAAAAGCACACGGCTGCAACGTGGGGCCTGATGGATGGCTGAATATACACCTGGACCCTTTACAAGGCCTTGAAGAAAGTGACTTTCAAAGTCACTACAGATTGCGAGGGACCCCAGAAATTGATTGATTATGTAAACTCTCCAGTGTCACTACGGTAAATGCTGTGTAAAATGGCTATCTTTCTTGTACCTACTACTTGATTCTGACTGTTCAATATGCATGAATGTATCCGCATAAATAAAGCAAAGTAGGGAGGGAGGGGGACGGGAGATCCTTGAATAAACGGCGTTGCTGTGGTTGAAGCGGGTTGATAGTGATGGTACAAAAATCAAAGTGCGCACAGTCACCGCAGGGCAAAAAACGTTATTTACGCGCGGTGATAGAAAGTTTGCTCGTTATTGTGTTCTGATTTTTGAAGCCTCATTTGTTTACAAACATTAAGATAAAAATCTATATCTTAGTAGGACGTCTACCTTCAAAATTTCCTTAATTGCTCCCTCCTGCTGTTCCTGCTGCTTCTTCTGCCACTGCTGCTGCTGCTGCTGCTGCTGCTGCTGCCACTGCTGCTGGTCAGCCACTGGCCTTCGCACTGCCTTGCTGCTGCTCCTGCTCTGTCCTTGCCCTACTGATGTTCCTGCTTCGTCTTTCCCTTGGATGCTAGGCTGCTGCTTCACCTTTTTCATGTACTTCGTGCATTGGATGACCTGTTTGGAGCAGGCTCCCTGGGGTAGGTAGGCTGACCCCCCTGAGGCTTGTCATGGTCGTTTTGGCACCGGTTCACATTTGCATGGATCACATGCCAGGCCTTAAAGGAGAAGAGAACTGGTTACAGCCTCACAAATAATAATAACAATAATAACAGTAATAATGATCTGATTGAGGTCTTCACCCTAGTGGGGCTGCAAGCACAAGCAAGCAATGTGTGGCCCTAATGTGCTCGACAGTGACACATTGCGTTCTCCATGTACAGAGGTACCTCTCCCTTTGGGGTGCCATGCTTTCTTTCACATCAACCAAGCCAAAATTTATACAATATTATTGTATTACACATTAAAGATGCCCAGAAACCTCGAATACAGCACAGTGGCATAGCCCTGATACAAGATGATGCTGTTCATGTACGAAGAATCGTGTATGTCACTGAGCTTGAAAAAGAAGACGGTCCTGCCACAGCGAACCATTTGTTTTTCCTACTTCACAACAATTTGATCCAGAGCGGGAGATTGCTAGAGCTCCTGGTTACGGCAAAAGCGCACACAAAAAACATGCAAACAGTCCCTTCATTGCTTCAGGGATCTTGATTCTCCCAATCAAAATGCTGGGGTTTCCGCACCTGGTGCCTCAGCTGTTTCTCTGGGAAGTTTTTGACCTCAAATGGAAGCAGGGTCTCATTCTCCCATGCTGGCTGGCTGTACCTTGGAGCATGCTGACATGAATTGAAAAACTTCTCAAATAGATCTGAGGACAAAACCAGCCATGGGAAGCTTGGTCAGGCAGGGCAGGTACATTAGCACGGCCTTTGGGCAAAGGAGGAATGGAAAACTTTACCTGGCGGGAAACGTATGGGGGGACGCGGTCCAGAACATGTGACTGCACATCAGGGACAAAAAAGATTCCAAACAACTGTGTCAGTCTACGCACACAAAGGTTTGCCAGAGCAGATCCCTCAGCACACATAAATATAGGCCGAAGCTTTCAGTGATGGGGCACATTTACAATCAGCTATTGCTCAAGTATCTCTTTTTAACAGGGAACTGGTTAGGACACCCAAAAGAGATGAGCGACCCCTGGCTGCTCCCCTGGGACACATGTTATCCAGTTAAAGCAACTCTACATGCAGGTGTGGCAGGCGTGAAAGCGGCGTTGCACTTGCCAGAACTGTTTCTGCTGTCAACGTAGCGGATCCTCCTAAAGCTGCCATCCCATGATGTTTGGCTTGAGCTTGGCAGAGAGCTTCTGCCAATGTTGCCCCACTGGAAGTCTTTGGGGTGCCACTTTTTGTTCCACACTTGGTCGTCACTATTAGAGTTGGCGTTACCTGTTTGGCACACATGCATCAGCTTGTACAATACGTCCAAGTGGAGCAGGCTGACCACACCTGGTCTCTTTGGCAGAGGCCAGGAGCACTGACGTCTTGGTGACGTCTCGAAGCTGCCCAGCAACCAGGCGCAAAAGGTGCACAGCACAGCAGTGCCTGGACATAATGCTGGTACCCCTAGCATTTTGGCTTCAAAAACACTGCGTGGCTTATGACATTGCATGTCAGGCCGCATGAGCAGAACATGCCCTCACCATGGGGTTCCCGCTTCACCATCGCAAGGTATCGATAGTAGAAGTAATAGAATTCATCACGAGAGACAGCCTCATCTCCATCCATATCAGCAACAGTAAACAGGTCCATAGCAGCATTGTCGCGCTGGCCCTTAGGGATGCCCTGCATAAGAGAAGGTGACAAAGAACTTTGTGGGTAGCTGCGGCTCATCAATGTGGTCGATGATGCCTGTGAGACGCTTTGAATGCCCCTTCTTTTTGCAATGTGTTCTGATGAAATCAATGCAAGGTAAACATGGCGGTGAAACAAAGCAAATGAGCTTGTGACGTGTACATGGCTTGCTTGGCTGCAGGAGCGCTTGGCTCCTTTTGTGCGATAATGCAGCGATTCATTTGTAAGATCTTGCATTCAAGAGCTTGTCATTTCTACATTGCAAAGCAAGGTAGTGCTCAGAGAAGTCAAGCATAAAATCTTTGCTCCTGTGGGTGCTGATGCATGGTGGTGAGGGCGCATGCATCCATTCCTGCATTTAATCTATGCCTGCGGACAAATCCTGCTAGCAAAGCGGAAAACACACTGTTACCCTTACATGCAAGTACTCAGTCGCCTCTGCGTGTATGTGGTTGTGTGTATGTGTCATGTGTGTGTATGTAGTTGCGTGTGTATGTGTGTGTATGTAGTTGCATGTGTGTGTGTATGTGTGTGTGTGTGCGTATGTGTGTGTATGTGTGTGTGTGCGTATGTGTGTGTATGTGTGTATGTGCGTGTATGTGCGTGTATGTGCCTCTGCGTGTATGTGGTTGTGTGTGTATGTGTGTATGTGTGTGTATGTATGTGTTTGTATGCATTTGTTTGTTTTGTTTGTTTACCCACAGTCAGAGCGCTGTCATAGAGAGGTTATGTGTTTTATTGTGTGTGTATGCCTGTATGTGTATTTACCCATGGTCAATGCGCGGTCATGAATCTGTATGCCCATGCCCATGTATCTCTGTGTGTGTTGTTGTCTTTGTGCGGACATGTCTGTTTGTGCATGTATGTGTGTGTGTGTATGTGTGTGTGTGTGTGTGTGTGTACCTGCATTGCGCCCACTGCCTCAAGCAATTGCTTGAATTCTCCAAACTCAATGTACCCATTACTGCAAAATATTCGTCAAAGGAAAAGAGCTGGGATGACAGAAACCTCATGTGTGTCCTGGGATGAGCGGAAAGGTAAAGCAAAGCCTCAAATCAAAGCACTCTGCCAAGCAACTGCTCGCTCTCAGGAAATTGCTCACTTGTTAGTGTCAAAAGCTATAAAGAATCCCTCTGGTTCAGGGGCAGACATGAAGAGCTTTAGCTTTCAGGGCAACTAGTTGAGCCCCGATTTGAGCGTCTTGTATGGAAAGCTCAATGTCAAAATAAGGTACATTTCATTATCAGTCTGTTTTATACCACATCATGGTATCATAATACCATATCATATCATTTATACCATATCATGGTATCACAATACTACCATGGAAACAAATGCACGGAACGTTGGTTGTAACTAATAACGAACTGTAACTAACAAATAAATAAAAACCAACAATCAGGTTATTAAAAACACGAAAAGCGAAGACTTAGTGTCTTCAGTAATTTTCGTGCACACATTCTACAATTTTCAATGACTTACCATCCTTCATTACATACCTATGATATATAGTTTACTGTAGCTCCCAGTAAATCAGTCAGGTGATTGATTAAGAAACTGAGGTTCTTAGAGGCGAGTGAGATGTGTGATCTGTCCTTATTGCTGCTCATGCAATAAGGGACACCATCTTTTCCTTTCTCAGGGTATTTGCAGACCTGCTAGGCTTAATTTTGCTCTCGCCCATAGCAGCTCTGACTTGTTGTGTGTCAGTCAGTTCAGCCATGCTTTTCCCAGCCGGGCCCAGTGTCATTAGGTGAGCTGGTCCCTTCTCTGTTAGCTGACATCCGTGGTGGAGTGTTACACCCGTGGATGTAGCTGGGTTAAGACATGTCCTCAGTTTTGCTGTTTTAGTCCATTTGTCTGTCTTTGCGTCTTGCTTCGAAGCAGTCCAGTCAACTTGGCTAGGCACCTAGCGCGTTCCTGCCTGCCTGCCTCTCATGTTTTCAGCTGTGTCCCCTCAGCGTGTTTCTTTTGCTCCCTCTCCTTGGAGCCGTGTTCTGAAGGCCATGCAGGCCAGATTTTGTTCATGTTATCACTTGGTCTGCCCCCCCTTGTAACTGGAAATTGCCTATCGAACGAGCTGGAAGAGAACCAAGAAATGCAGGTCCAAGCTGGATCCAAATAGGGGGGCCTGTAAGGGGAGGAGTGCGATCGGATTGAATTTCCAGGTTGGGTCTGGCTCCACTTTTTCTCTTTCTTTAAAACAGCGATGCTTCAGTCTATAATGAGTGAGTTTAATGACTACTCGGAGTAATTAAGCATTAAGGTGGCAGGTTGTAAGGTTTCTAGATTTATATCTTCTTTTGATGCACTAAATCATTTTTCCAGGCGGATGCCTGACTCAGAGGCCGACTTGCAAGTGGTTCATGAGTTGATCGATTGAGCGGTTCTGTCACAGGGGGCTTTTCTGAGCCTCCCTGGCCCCACCCCTCCCAAAACTTGCATGCAGCCTTACTCTGTAGATCATAGCCATGATCTCTGATAGAGGCACAACCCTGCACAAAAGGTTTCGGAAACTTAGCTCGGTATGTGTGCTAGGTAGGGTCCTTGAGATGGGGAAAAATATCTTCCTGCTCTAAAGACGCTGAATTTTCTGCAGCACACTCTGGGCATGACAGAAAAGGGGTCGGTGTGGTGAAACATGGGAGTTTTCCAACCTCCCCCATTTGGTCAAAGGGTACCCTCAGGTGTGTAGCAGTGATATAACAGAATCCAATGCACAAGATATGTGGTCAATTAGTGGCATAGCTGGGTCAGGGAGGGTGAGAACGTCTGGGGGTAAAAGAAAAGAAAAGTTGCACATGTGCAGGCGATGAGAACACTCCCCACATTGATTAAGGAAAAAGGATACCTGAGGCCGAGGCACCGTGTATCCCCTCTATTAAGAAAAACAAAAGAAAAAAGTCAATGAGGATCAGGAGCTTGAGGGTTACAAGCAGTAGTCCGTGCCTGATCTAGGTGATAAGAGTTGAGAGAGGCCTTCTCAAGAGCGCTTCAAGTGGTGGTGGCAAGTTTACAAGTGTAATGGACAGAGTAAGCATGAAGCTTCAGAGCAACAAGGGGGGGTATGTGGACCTTGAGCTCTGAGCCCTGACCCCTGCCGTCACTTAGGGGGCACTTCCCGTGGGTTATTTTACATTTTTACAATATAACATAATCTAATTTCTATCATGATTAAGCCTAAAATCCGAATTCGGGATCGATGCATCTGTTTTTATTTCAGCACAAGGGTCCTGCGTCAAAATTAACTGCAATTTACAGCAGTTGCAAGTTGCATGCATGAATTGGTCTGTATGACTGGTACAAGGGGTTACAAGGAGGTTACAAGGGAGAAAGGCCTCAGTCGAGACGTTGACTATTAGCCTTTTTATAAATGCAAGTGAGATCATAAAGGAACAAAGGAAGTCTGTTGTTATCCTGATTTAGAAAACTATTAATATCCTGGGAATTCACATGGTGTATGGTACCTAGACAGGGCATCCTGTGGGAGATATGATAATGTAGAAAAGAGAACTTGTGCTCAAAAAGAGAGGCACACTTGTAACGGAGAGAGCAGACCTTGGGATTGGAACATCTGAACTGCACATGTTTTTTTTTATTTTGTATGCCATCATAATCACAGATGCCACAAACCGGAGAAGTACTATTGGATAAATAGCCTGTTCAATTCCAAAAGTGTGAACCCGCAGCCTGTACCTGGCAGTGTTGCGAAGGACGTGATGGAGGAGATCCAAGTACATGATTAAGGCATTGTGCAAGGAGGGTGAATTGCACATGCAGTGCGTCTCTGACAGGAAGTGCGCATCGTTGATGATATGTCAGCCGTTTACTGTTGTTTACTCTGGGATCAGGTGCTGTGAATTGATACCAGTAGCTAACGTGTCTGGATCTTAGGTCTACCACAAAGTGACTGAGGTTCACAGGGTTGCAAGCCAAAAACCTACGCAAGCAATAAACACCCCATGCGTTAATTAAGGAAAGGGGATCATCCTGGGTGCCAACAATTTGATAGACCTCCTCACCACCACGAAGGCTCGATCCCGGGACCAACTCCATCTCCGGAGGCTCCCTGTGAGGCACCGTCTGCTTAACCATGCAGAATCCTTAATCCCTGTATTTTTGGGGACCCCTGGTCAATGTTAGGCTGAGAAAGCGGAGAAGCCATAACAGTGTCTTGACATCCCATGACCAGACCATTGCTCAACTGACTTGCAGCATACTCTCGGCACAGCAGACTCTCGTCATGATAGTGAGCCATAAGTTGACGTCTCATCAGATCCGAGTGTGCCAGACCATCCAGCGTGAACAAGAGGTGTGATGTCCAACAAGAGTCAGTTCTGGAGCTAAGGCTGATGTCTGCGTGGAGAACCTTTTTGAGGAGTAGACAATTGCACTTAGTGAGTGGGTTGCAGAAACGCATAGTGGCATGAAACCAGTTGAACTGAAAAGGTTCAATGCCACATTCTTAAAGAATCCTCCAAGATGGTGTATGGTTTCCACCCCAAGAAGGTTCCACAAAACGTTTAGAATCGACCTCTGCAGCGGGTTGACCATTTCTGTGCCCAGCCTTGAAAGTAAAAGTAAAAGTCTACGCTGGACAGCAACCAGCGTGCATTTAGGAAAGACCCAACAGTTAGCACTGACACTCTAAATGATATAGTGCTGCCAGCGCAGACTAACCAAGATCCAAGCAGCGTACAAACGTCAAGATATTCCTCATAAATTGCTACGCAGTGCTTCACGCTTACGCCTTTCCGGTCACAACCTTCGCGTGGAAACCCAGTCACTAGGTGGCATCATGGAAATAGGTGTCTATACGAGCTTAAAATTTGCAACAAATGTGATTGGCACACTGTACAAGGTGAACAGGCTAGCAGTCAACCGTTTTGACTGGAGGCCTTCTTTTCCCCTGTAACCTGTAAAAGACGAAGAGCACATTATAAAAAAAAAAGAAAAAAGAAAAGTCTACGCAGGCCAAAGGCCGCATGCAATAAGGGAAGATCCCCTAACTGGAAAGCTAGAGGCCTCACCAGAAGGCCTCTAAACCTACACTAGACACAGCTAGCCTAAAAGAGAGCCAGAAACAGATCTAGAGGGTTGCTCGCCATGCTCCTGGATGCCCGGACTCTCCTTCTCCCGTCCTCCGCCGCCGTGCGCCCAGCAGAACCACCCCAGAAGCCCCCGTGAAAACAAAGAGCGTGTCTAGTGTTAATGATAGTGGTTAATGTTTGAATGGCAAGGTCCCTAAGCTTGGATGCTAGTGATTTAGCTTTTTGTTAGGTAAGGCCCAGACTCATAAGAGGTGTGATTGTATACTCATTGTAAATGGTGCCAGCCACCCCAATTAAGATGATGTTCAGAGCCACTTTGTTATTCCTGTTTGGATTCCTTCAGCTGCGGGTTTTAAGTCTAGTTATGGTGTGAGAATGTTGAGTTGCTGCACGTTCGAGAGTGATGAAAGGATCCGTGTCAGGGCAGAATTTCAGTTCAACAAGGTGGATGTCCCTGTCCTGAGGAGGGATCTTGGAGGGACCAAGGTGAGCTTGTCTGCCTGGAATAGGGCGCACAAAGAGAGCATCAGGGCGGCTTTAGTGCCGGGCAGGGGAGCCAGTACCATTAGGGAAAACCCAGTTTGGAATAGCTCTTGAGATGTTTTCAGGGACTTGTATGCCCTGATCCAGGAGTCTCTCATTACTGCAGTCATCCATGCCGATAAGGGATGGGCCATACTGGCCTTTACTGAGGGCTTTCACACAGAGACTAAGGGCTTCATGGTGTCTGTTGGTGTGCATCCCGCTCATTGTTGAGTTTGTACACCTGAGGAGTATGTGGTTGATGTGGTCCATATCATCGCAAAGAGGGCATCTTCCAGAACTGGAAGAAAAGTTGAAAGTGGAGGCATGCCTATGTGTGTACAGTGTATCTGTTCGGTACTTCATTATATTTATTTGCTGTTTCAAAGTAATCTTTGGATTTTGCCAGAAGGATTTGCTGATCTCCTTGTTAGCAAGTCGAGAGGTTGGGTTGTGTGCTTCTGTGTTTGCAGTGGTGGTGGTTGGTATGGTATCGTTAAGTTTCTGCCATCTCTGATAGTGGTAGCCACAGATGTCAGCAGAGCCAAGCTTGTGTTTCTTGTGCATATGTGCTTTACGTTTTCCGTTCAGGTTGGTGAGGTAGTGGATTGAAAAAGTGTGGGAGCGGTGCACATCATCATTCTGGACATTATCCTGGATTGCCCATCTCAGGATTTAACAGAACTGCGCACTCAGTTCCAGCACCTATTTAGCTCTGCACCCCCAAGCAGTGCATCACGCCTTAGAGACTTCATGAACCAGGCTGATGTCCTAGGTTTACAAGGGAACATAACCTGATGTCCTAGGATTAGCCAAGTTTGTGTCTGCTTGCTTGAAATGCTGTGACTGAGCTTCTAGCTAATATTGTTTTAGATTGGACTGGTTTGGTTACAGACACGTTTTGCTTCAGCTAAGCTGCCCCCGCAGGCAGGTACAGCTATGTAACCCTTCCCTTCCCTTCCCTAACCAAGATCCCTATGCATTAAAGGAACCTCAACAGGGGGTTTCTAAGGGCAAGTTGCTGGGCTTGCTAGGAGTGATATGTGCTCCCTGATTGATGATGTGTGTGTGACGCTGATCTTGAATGACAGCTTTGCACGGCAGTGGACAACAACTTATCATATTGAAGAGAAGGAGGTTCCAGGCGTCCAGGAGCATGGCCATCATTCCTCCGGGTCCCCATTAGCTCTGATTTTGGCTTTCTCTTAGGCCCAGCTTTGTTTTGATTTGGTTTAAGAGCCCATTGGTGGCTTTCTCTTAATGTGCATGACCTTCTTTGGTCGGCATAGTATCATCTTTTCTGTTCTTTTGCCCCAAAACTTCATGCTCATTCTGTCTAATATGCTTTAATATTGTCCAGCACCAGACATGCTCTTGAGAAGGCTGCGTCAGTCCCAACAACCCTCCCTATTTCACCATGCAAGCAAATGCAAGGGCTGCTGGCGTGGGAGAGTACTGTTTGCAGGTGTTCTGGCTCCTTCAGCAAATTTCACCACTTTCACTCATGTTTGAGCGTTGTAGAGGGAGGTGCTAGATCTGTTTGTTTGGAGGGGGTCTTGCACAGCAAATGCAGTGTGCATCTGTTTTCCCATCTAAAATTTTCAATGGTGATTTAAAACACCTTCATCGCCATCAGCTTACAGCTAACTTTCTTGGCGCAAACTCTCACGTGCATCAAGAAAGAAACGTCCCGCTAGACGAATGGGCCCTATGCACTGGGTCTTTACCATAAAAAACATGCTTGGCAAAAAGAAACAAAATCTGCAGGCAGTGGTGAATTCACCAACATCAATGTCAGAGCAGCGAACACTAATGCAAAGCACTGTCAATCCCCATGCCAAGTCAGACTGGAAAGTGGTCGGCCAAAGCAGGTCAAGCACACCTCCAGGTGCAAGTGCCTTCCAAGTTGGAAAGCAGTGTACACTCCAATCATTGATAAGGTCCGTCGGGAACCATGATCATTGATGGCAACTAAGGCTGGCAGCCGGATGAATGCACACCCTCGATAGTGGATGTGCCGGATGCGGTGGGCACATAAAGAGCATGCATGGATGCGTGGGGTGCGTGGGGTGCTTCAAACGTGAGGAACGAGTGCACAGCCTAGGGGACCCAGATCATGTGTTACTCCGAATGCGCTTCATGGCTCACTCCATTGCTTCTTGCATCCATTTACAGCGCAAATGCTGTTGAGATGGCCAAGTAATCACATTTGAAACATCAAATGGCAAAGAACACAAGTCTTTAATCAGGATGTGATCCAGTTGAGAGCTGATATGCCGAGTTTCATGGCAAGCAAGAACTGCAATACCTTTGGCACATCAAGAGGAGATCCTTTACAATCCAACTGCTAGATAGCCTGCTGCCATTCCCAATGACACCCCAGCACCGATGCCACCGGGCATGACTTTCTTACTCCTTGCGAATCTGGCAAGGAAGAAAACACCCATCAGGAGAGAGATTGCTGCAGGCAAGGCAGAAGGTGCAGGTAAGGAAGGTTGTCTTGACGCACATCTTGTCAGAAGCCAAGAATTTGATGGTGCAGGTATGGTTGTCTTGCACATCTTGTCAGAAGCTAAAAAAATGATGCAGCCAGAACACCTCTGTACATCCTATAAATCTCAGAAAATCAATGCAGCCATAATCATCTGCGTGTCCCATAACCATAGCAGTGCAACTACAGGGATACCAACCTTAAAAATCATGAATTCAAAGGAAGCCAAGCCCTGACAATGATCAAGCAACTTGATCTCAGCCAAGTAGAGATGAAAATCAATTGTTACCTGACTTCATGAGCAGTTGCAGGAGATAATGAGGTGTGGAACTTTATCTAGATTGTGCAAAAGCAATATGCTTTGGTTGCTGCTCAAGAAAAGGAGATAACGAACCGGCAATGAGATAATCTAACAAGATGTGTGTATGGGTATAAGTGCGCGCGCGCGCGCGCGCGCGTGTGTGTGTGTGTGTGTGTGTGTGTGTGTGTGTGTGTGTGTGTGTGTGCGTGTGTGCGTGCGTGTGTGTGCGTGTGTGTGTGTGTGTGTGTGTGCGCGCGCGTGCGCGCATGCACGCATGCTTTGGCAGCACCAGAGTACTGTAACACCTACTTTTTGCCAGGTTCCAAAACAATAGCGTTAAGAGATGTACTCATCACGCACCCCCCCAAATTAAATATTTTATGCAACCACGCACCAACCACGTACCCCTGCAAGAAACATATTACAATTTTAAATTGCGCATCAACCGCGCAGGGGCTTTTGTCTCAGTTGGCACACAGTACTTATTAAAATGCAATAAACGTCCTGAAACAAATTCAGGTCAATGCAGTTCGAGGTAAACGATAACTGAGCACTCTGACAGGCATGGAGGTGTTCATTTGTTCCCCCCATGCTGTCCCCCTTCCATACTTATTTGTTCCGTCTTTATGGCTGCTTGGGGACCCTGCTGATCTTCTCCACTGCTGCAACCATGGCCTTCTACCTCTGCTGCTGCTGCTTTGAATGCTGGCATTGCACGTAAGCAAGCTGGCAGGACTTTTTCCTTGCAACTGCTGCCATGTAGGGGATGGAGTGTCAATGGGGAAGGCTGTACTGGAAGAGAGGGCTTTTCCAGGGGAAAGAGAAGCAAGACAAGGTCGGGAAGTACCATCCAGACCACTGCTGTGGGTCCTCTAGAATGTTTAATTTGACATGACCACGCACCACCACGCATCGTCATAACATTTTTACTTTTTGATCACACAACAAAAAGTAATATAAAAATAAATAAATAATAGATAAAATAACATAAAAAAAGTAATATCACAGTCAACGTGCAGGGCAAAAAACGTTATTTTTGCGTGGTGATATATTTCCTCTACGGTACATGAACTTCTTTACAAGTAAGGCTTCGCCTGCAGGCGTTTTATTATATTTTTTGCACTTGTGCATTTCCCTCGGTGCAATGCACCTACTCAACTCCACTTTCTTCACTTCTCTTTTCCGTGGCCTCCTCAGAATCCTCCTCAGAATCCTCCTCCTCCTCCTCCTCCTCCTCCATGGATGTGAACGTGCCTCCCTCATGCCCCTGCCCTTGCCGTTACCCCACGCCTCAGGGTGACCCCGACCCTGTGGCCTCAAATTTCAGCTTGGGCCACATTGGCTATTGCCATCACCAGCTGTTCCAAGTGTGAGCATCGCAGGCGCACGCTGAGCCACCACCCTCTGCCTGGCAGAGGGGCCTAAGAAGAAAAGAAGAAAAGAAGCCTACGCTAGCCAAAAGGCCGCGTGCATTAAGAAATGGTTACCTTACTAGCAAGCTAGGTAGCAGAGGAGTCTGATGGGGAGGAGCTGGACCAAAAATCACTTTTGGAGGGAGTGGTAATGCCTGGACTACAAGCAGGATTTTAAGCAGGGGAGCAGGCCTGGCATCAAGGGCGGCAGCTACCTCAAAAATGGTTCCCAGCTTATAGACATCCGCTTGGGCCTGATGGGCCTGATGAAAGGTGGGTGACAAACTTACATACTGTGCAAGGCTGGATTCACATATTACAATCAATTGCAACCTATCCAGACAGCAATGATGAGTATGTATGTGACCTGCCCAATGAGGCGCGTACAAGCGCTGCAAGCGTCAAGAGATGCAGTTCAGGTGATCAGCCAGCCAATAGAGTTTCGGCATGAATCAGCGAGTTTTCTATAAATTCACGATGGGAAAGGTGCCAGCTTTCCAACACCACTGCATCAGCTTTACATCCTCACATCTCAAATGAAAGAACCAGATAACCACCTCTTCCTGCAACTTATCCCAAAAAACCATTGGTGCTGTGTGACACCAGCATCTTGGCCTGTTCCTCCTTCCATATAAGACATATTAATTGAGGTTCCAGTGTAGAGGTGTAAGCTCATTAAACATTATACACATAACATTTAAGTATATTGTACACACCTGTCGCGAGATGAGGAATCGCCTAACTGATTACAACGCCTAAGTATCAGTAATATCTCGTATCTCATAGGCAGATCGTGCCCATAAATAGTCATGATCTTGAAGATGTTCTTCAGTGAAAAGATTAAGCGTTTTTGTGGTATCAGCTCCACTAACCCTTTAATGCTTTAGCGCTCTACTTAAGTTACATCTAGGTGGAAAGAAATTCCTGGCTCGTGGATACTGTGTGCAATGCCAACGGACTTTCATGTTGCAAAGGTACGTCAGAACTTTCCTGGCACATTTGCAGACCGTTTGAAGCGTTTGAAATGCGTTTGAAAATTTTTCAAACGCATTTCAAACATTTGAAGTTGATTTCAACCGCACACTTGAAATCAAACGCTTCAAACGCTTTTCAAACGTTCAAAATTTTCAAATGCATTTCAAACGTTTGGGGTTGATTTCAACCGCACACTTGAAATCAAACGCTTCAAACGCTTTTCAAACGCTATTCTTCTTGATCAAACGCACTTGAAAGGTCTCCATAAATATCTTTGAATTTGGAAAGCATTCCATTTGATCGTGGCTTCAGGAGAGTCCCCAGATCTCAGATAAGCCTTCTTATATCTTGATAAGTGATAGAAATGATTTTTAAACAGGTGAGCATGCCACAACTTAGTTGATTGGGGTTTGACGCCGCCCAATGATATCATGATGGCATGTACTACTGCAGTACCTACAATTTAGACTTTCTATATTGATTTTAAATTTCAAACATCTGCAGCTGAGCTGGTGATTGTTTGAACCGAAAATGATTTCCATAAAAAGGATTGCTGCCAGTTGAAACCAAGTGAATTAAAACGATATAGCCTTTCCCAGATCATGACTACCAAATACCACCAGAGCTAAATCTGGACTCCTGGAAAGACCAGGTTTTGTGCTGGCCTTGGGGACCACGGACCTCACTTGCCCATTGTGTATTTACACTATTTTTCCTGGCCTGCTGTCATGAATGTCAAGTCAATGCTGGACACTTAGCGTGCGTTAAGGCAAGACCCCGGGCCTAGGGCTTATAGCGTGCAAGGTCTAGTGACTATCTAGGGGCGACCAGAATGTGAAAAAATTTTCAATTTCAGCCATGTTTGGCTGATCAGCTGATCAGCCAAAATCATGATTTCAGCCGATCGGTTGCTTCAGCCGCTATTTTAGCCGCAATGCAAGAACAGCGGTGGCATTTTCCTACACCACAAAAAAGGTCTCGATAGGGGCTAACTGCCTCCAGGCTATGCCTGCACCTACTTTGAGTTACCAAATCTGACCGTGCTTGACAAAGTGTGCCCAAAGGATAAGTAAAGAACACAAAGGAAAATTTCCGAATAACTTACAAATAATCAATAGTCAATGGGTGGGCTCTCTTAATTATCTGGACATCTGCAGCCCTCAAAGTAAGAATAGAAACATGCATCGCCTGCAACCCAGCCCCATAAAATGTATTTTCGCTAAATTATGAAGCAAAATTGCCACTTCATCCCTGGAGTCACTGCCACGGTGGCATTGCTGGAGTGGGCCGATCAGTACACCGCCCACTGCAGCGCAGCGCATCCTAGGTGCAGTGATAAATTTTCACTGTGAAGAGAAACAAGACGGGTGGCATGCGCGCGCGTGCCTGTTCTGTGCCGCCCCCCTCGAGGTCAACACTGAGCGGTTACGTTGCACACACTGCACACACACACACACACACAGACAAACACACAGACACACACACACACGCACGCACGCACGCACTCTCACATGCACATACGCGCAGGCACTCGCACATACACGAAGGCACTCGCACACACACAGACACACACGCACACACACACGCATGCATGCAAGGGTACCCATGCGCGCACCAACACGCGCACACCGATGCACACATCCACATACGCGCACAAACACACACACATAAACACACACATACACATACACTTAAGCATGCATTTACGCATGCACGCATGCAAGGGTACCCATGCGTGCATTGGTGCGCACCAATGCACGCGCGCACCAATGCACGCATGCACACACTCACGCGCACACCAATGCACGCATGCACATAAATGCACACACTCACGCGCACACACATACACACACACACTTACACACAAACACACACACATACACACCACACACACACACACACACACATATACATGCACATGCAAGCGCATGCACACATGCAAGGGCACCCAGACGCTCAGTGCACCGCGCACACATGCTCGCATGCCCGCGCGCACACACACACACACACACACACACACACACACACACACACACACACACACACACACACACACACACACGCGCGCGCGCGCGCGCACACACACACACACACACACACACACACACACACACACACACACACACACACATACACGCGCGCACACACACACATACATGCATGCATGAACTGATGAAGTGTGCAAAGATATGCCACCTTGAGCAGAAGCAGTAGACACGTTTGAAAGTGCGTTTGAAATCTACCAATCAAACGCTGGTGTGCGTTTGAACTAGAACACGTTTGAAGCGCGTTTGAAGCGTTTGATTTCAAACACGCGTTCGAAGTGCGTTTGAAGCGTTTGAATTCAAACGCGCGTTTGAAGTGCGTTTGATTTCTAACGCTTTTCAAACGCTCAAATTTCAAACGCTCCTGAGCGTTTTTTTTTGGTAAAATTTCAAACGCACTTCAAACGCGTTTGATTTCGAACGTTTCAAACGCTCTTCAACCGTGCCCTGAAATGTCTGACGTACCTGAGCCTTCACCATTTGCCTTTCCTGAAGCTCATTCTATTGAAAGTCAAGCTCTCACCCTGCCTGCCTCTGGCCCACTACAACTAAAGCCAAAGAGTACTTGATGCACCACACAAACCAAGAGCAAGCTGAATCCAAGTTATCAACTATGGTGCAGCATATACCAATTAAGTCTCAACTTAAACAGATGACTTGTTAAAGGCCAAGCTCATGCTCAGAACATACCAGGGCGTTTACTCACCAAGGCCACTTGAATGCGCTAGAGCACCAAGGACATACAAGGCACATCACCGACTTACAACCTCATATACATATGCATGTACCCACATAAATGCAACAATTAGAGCGCCAAAGACATACAAGGCACATCAGACTTACAATCTTACACATGCATGTACCCACATACGTGCAACAATTAGATGTTCCTGAACATGCATGGGACAGCGCACAATGCTTCTGTGCAAGCAAAGCATCATCAAGAGGCCCAACACTTGCCTCAAGCCTGAGGCCTTTTGCTTGAATCAGACTTGCTATCTGTAAGTCTGCAGCAAATCCTTTTGATAGGTATCTACGTGTATCTACAGCCTAACACGTAGTCTGTAAATCTGCAGCGCCTTGGAGCACCTTAGAGGCTCCGGTCTTGACACTCACAGAGCCACCAAGCTTGCTTTGAAGCTTCATCACATTCTTTCCAGCACGCTCATCAACTTGTTAGCACCAGATGCGCTCTTGAAAAGGCTTCTTTCAACTCTTGTCAACAAGACCAGGCACGGAGTACTGCTAGTAACCCTCCTGATCCCCTTTTATTCTTTTCTACTCTCTTGGTGGAGGGGATAGGATACATGGTGCCTTGGCCTTAGGTTTCCTCTTCTCATTCGTTGATTTGGGAGCGTTTTCACTGCCTACATGGTTTCTCTTTTCTTTTCTGCAGTGCCGCGACACCCACGGAGCGCCACCCACCAAACCTATCAGCCTGACTATGTGGCCGTCGGTCAAACTACAACGTTTAGTTTAACATTTTAGTGAAAATCTGTAACTCACTCACCAAAGGCCACTTGTGCGCCTGCTGCTCCCCGGGACCCCATGGACCGAGCTGCTAGCCCAAGCACCAGCGCAGCTGACAAGCCGCCCCCCAGGGACTTGCTGCTGCCTTTCTTGACGTAGCCCATCAGGCCGCCCACTGTGCAAGCGGCAGCAGTTTCAAAGGCTGAAGCAGAAGGCCTCAAGATTCCGACAAAAACTTATGAGGCTATGTCTGCAGGCAAGGGGGAGCAGCAGACGCCTCTCCAGACCTGGCAAGAGGCACGACTCCTAGTTTTGGGCAGCTCTTTCACTACTGATGCATCCTCACCAAGTATCTCTGATTCATGATTCATAGTACTGATTCTCGGATCCTGGGTGTCTAGGG